>PVJN01022092.1:0-31883 GCA_004026805.1 Lasiurus borealis
ATTATCCAGAGGGCTTATAGATGCTACCTCTTGAAGCAAAAAGTTAAAAAGGTTTCAGCTATATATAAGAAAGACAAAGAAGGTCACGGAACACCTATCAAAGAAGATATCAAAGAAGATATCCTCATCGATAAACTAAATGAGAATTCGACTCCAGAGAAAACCGATGTGACACCTTCTACCACATCTCCACCTTCCTATGATAGTGTGACCAAACCAGAAAAAGAAAAATTTGAGAAAGACAAATCAGAAAAGGAAGACAAAGGGAAAGATATCAGGGAAAGTAAAAAGTAAAAAAGAAACAATATTTCTTTTGTGATCAATTGTTTACAGCCTGTGATGGTGATGTATTAGTGTCAACAAGACTCCCACAGGAGGTCTATGCCAAACTGACTGTTTTTACAAATGTATACTTAAGGTCAGTGCCTCTAACAAGACAGGGACCTCTGGTCAGCCAACTGGGACTCAACAAACCAGAAAATCAGCATTGACAGGAGGTTTCTGTTTTCACAACCAGCTGACACTGCTGAAGAGCAGAGGTATAATGGCTACTCAGACTATAGGAACCAATTTAAAGGGGGGAGGGAGGTTAAATTTTTATGTAAATTCAACATGTGACACTTGATAACAGTAATGGTCACCACTGTTTATGTTCAACTGCCGCACCTGCCATATTTCTACAAAATGTACGCTGTGAATTTATTGCTTTTTTTTTGTTTTAATTCACAGGTTGTTTACTATTATATGTGACTATTTTTGTAAATGGGTTTATGTTTGGGGACAGGGATTAAAGGTAGGAAATCTTTACATTTCTCTACTGTATAATGATATATTTTAAATGAAGGCATGCTGCACTTCTCATTCACACATAAAAAAATCATATCACAAAAGGAAAGAGTTTACTTCTTGTTTCAGGATGTTTTTAGATTTTTGAGGTGCTTAAATAGCTATTCATGTTTTTAAGGTGTCTCATCCAGAAAAATTTTAATGTGCCTGTAAATGTTCCATAGAATTCACAAGCATTAAAGAACTGTTTTATTTTTACATAATTCATTATATGTACATGTATATATGTATATATGTATATGTGCGTGTATATACATATAGATGTATATACACACACCATTACATAGTCATTCAGAATCCCGGCAGTATGACTATAACATTTTTGATAAGTGCCCTTTGGCATAAAATGAAACTATTCTATCAGTCCTTTCTAAGAACCTGAATTGACCAAAAAGCATCCCCCACCACCACTTTATAAAGTTGATTCTGCTTTTTCCTGCAGTATTGTTTAGCCATTTTCTGCTCTTGGTAAGGTTGACAGTGCATATGTCAATTTAAAAAAAAATAAAGGTCTGCTTTGTAAATAGTAATTTTACCCAGTGGTGCATGTTTGAGCAAACAAAAATGATGACTTAAGCACAGTATTTATTGCATCAAATATGTACCACAGTAAGTATAGTTTGCCAGCTTTCAACAGGTAATATGATGTAATTGGTTCCATTATAGTTTGAAGCTGTCACTGCTGCATGTTTATCTCGCCTATGCTGCTATATCTTACTCCTTCCACTGTTCAGAAGTCTAATATGGGAAGCCATACGCCAGTGGTAAAGTGAAACCAGTTGTTCTACCAAGACCTCATTCTTCATGTCATGAAGCAATAGGCAGCAGCAAAGAAGAGCTTCTTGCTTTTTATTCTTCCAGTCTCCATTGAACACACTATGGTTAAAAAGCCCAACTGAGCAAACATGTTGCAAGCCGCTTAAATCTGTTGAAAATATATGGTTAGAGTTTTCTAAGAAAATATACTGTAAAAAGTTCATTTGATTTTATTTTCAGCCTTTTGTACATAAAATGAGAAATTAAGAGTATCTTCAGGTTGATGTCACAGTCACTATTGTTAGTTTCTGTTCCTAGCACTTTTAAATTAAGGCACTTCACAAAATAAGAAACAAAGACTAAGATGCAGTGTAGATTTCTGCTTTTTTATTAGTACTGTAAACTTTGCACACAATTCAATGTGAGACAAATATCAGACTAAATCCAACATTTATTTGCTTTCCAAGTAATGCCTTATCATTGAAAGGCTCAAGGAAAGATCAGTTGATATGAGTGGCATTGCTTGATGAGATAGTTCCACCTAGTCTTTATATTGAGTAAATCATCAGTCTTTTCTAGTATTTGTTTATAAAGATAGAGCTTATTCTCATTGGCCCACATGGCATTATAACTGTATCAGGTATGATATGAGATTCAAGCTTCCTGCCCCCCCCCCCAGAATCAGATAGTGAAATTATATTACCAGTTCTAGCAAAACATTTTGTGTTTCTTTCACAAACAATATTAAATGTAGATTCTTTATACTAAAGCTATTGACTTGTAGTGTGTTGGTGAAATGCATGCAGAAAAATGCTATTACCATAAAGAACGGTAAACCACATTACAATCAAGCCAAAAGAATAAAGGTTTTGCTTTTGTTTTTGTATTTAATTGTTCTGTCTTTGTTTCTATCTTTGAAATGACATTAATAGGTAAATTTCTATCATGTAAAAATGATCGATCAGAAAAAAATAATGTAAAGAATACACATAAAATCTAATAATTCATCTTTAAATTTTTTCATGGAATGAAAATTAATTAAGAAGAGTGTATTGGAGATCTAGTTTTAATACAAGCCAAAAGCCTAGATATGGTATTGGTTAGTGGAAAGTTATAAAACTTAATAAAAATTGACTAACATTTTTAAGTGGTGCATCTTTTCTCCTTCCCTCTACCTACTATTTTGTCTCGTTTTCCTCTTTTTCATTTTAGTTTCTTCCCTATGTATTCTTGATCTATTTCCACCTCTTCCTTGGGCTCTCAGTATTTTTCACTCAGGATATCTTCTTTCTTTTCTGTTTACCAAATTTCTTATTTGTCACAATCTGGACTTGTGCACTTAACCTCTAATAATCTAGTGCCACTATAAAAAGTCCATATAGTAGCTATTTATTTCTACAATTAACTGCTAAAATTCAAAGTGAGCTTAGATCTGTTGACTCTATAAAACAATCAAAATGACACAGCTTTGATTTTTGCATTTAATTATGAGCAGTTTATGAAATGCTTCTCAAGACAGATTGTATATTATAATTACCCAAGACACGTTTTAAAAATGCCAATGCATGAACCAAGACCAGACCACCTGATCTCATATTTCTGAATATTAGACTTAAGCATCTAATTGTTTAAAGTCTCCTATTGGTGTTGATTCAGATGAAGGAATGAGAGTCAATGATTTGTGGTATTCTTGCCTAATAGGAGAATATATTCTACAGAAAATGCACCTGTTCCCTTTAGAAATTATAGCTCATATAATTCATCATGTACAAATGAGGTTACCAATATTAATGGCTTTGGAGGTATTTGTCTTGTAGTATGACAATGATACATTTACATCACGGGTTCTCTTCTAGGACAGAAAGTAGTGGAAAGGGATTCCATAAGAATAGTGTACAGAGCTTTTCAAATTACACATATACATTCACACATATGACATGGCACTGTAACCATCCCTCGTATACTGTATACTGCATGAGGTGAATATGGAGCTGGTTTTGGAAATAGTATGGATTCATAAAATATCCCTCCCCCACCCAGGTGAATCCTATGTGCCTTGTTGTGTAAGAGCCATTAATCTGGGCCAATGGGAGGCAGCTTACACTTGCCACCATAAAATAAACATTCAATTTATCATTATCAAGTCATGAATTTAAACTGGAAACATTCCCATTCTCAAACTCTCCATTCTTGAATACCTCTCTTCTCACTTGTTTTCCAGATCTTTGTATAATTCAGAATATTTTGCAAAGAAAAGAAAGGAGCGAAAAAATAGAAAGGGGATGAAATGGAGAGAAGGAAGAGGGAAGAAAACTAAGGAAGAGAACAGTAGGATAATATAATAAATGGGAGGAAATTGTTTATAAATGATCCTTTGGGAAAAAATATCTTTTGCTGTTAATATCTACAGAAACTATGGGGGGAAAGGATAGAAAAAGGTAAGAGGGAAAGAAATTTTCTTCAGTTGTCAATATATTAAATAGACAATAAAATATGTTTTTCCTCCCATTCTTTTTAAAGAAAAAAATACCTATGAAAAAGGTAACAGGATATTATTAAAGTAAATATTACAATGATTGAGGGGTAGTGTTTTTTTTTCTTTAATCTGAACTAAATATTTGAGTGTCTACTACATAATCAGATTTGTGATAACAGCTGACAGATCAAAGATGGACTTACCTGTCCAAAGGAAGGTTGAATAGCCAGAGGTGAAGAACCTTGAAAGTTATGCTGAGGAGTCTGGACTTTATTCTGTTGGCATTGAGCAGCGATTAATTGTTCTTGAGCAATAGAATAAGCAGTAAAATCAATACATCTGTCCTATTTAATCTGAAAGTAATAGGGTATATTGGCCTGTTTTTGGCTAATAGTTTATAGAGATCTCATTTCCCATCTATTTTTAAAGATGTCTGTGTTCTTATTTCTTGGGATATGTTTTTAAAGAGATATACCTCAATTTAAAAAAATCCAATGTGACATTTTCTGTTAATATCCTATCTTAATCTACTCACATTATTTTATAATATGTAGATATATTTTATCTTATTTTTATCACGTTATTTCATGCTCCCTCCTCCACAAGTTTTTCTTTTCTTTGTTCCTTGCTTCTTGTCCTCCGTTGCATTAATTTTATCTTTATTTTCTTTACCTGATCTCTACTGGTTGGAAAGATCCCCACTGTCTTTTCTTTTTCCTTCTTTCCTTGCTTTTGTCTTGCCTCTCTCTGTGATCCCCCTTAAATCTTAACATGCATATTTAATTAGTGAAATATAACTAATAACTTCACCTGCAACAGTGAAGTATCTGAAACACCTCTTATCTTATTTTTATTCCATTATTTTAATTCTACCTTATGGACAGTCAACAAATTAAACAGTATTGTGATTGTGAATTTGTATAGCAGTACTTATTTATACTTCCTCACATATTAATGAATTTGTTTCAACAAATTTTCTTCTTCTGCCTACTTCATTATTTTGGTTCTATTTCTTTAAAATATATGAGGAATTCTATTAGTAAGGTCTGTGAGTAGCAACGCCTTCATTTCAGCCACATTTTTAATAGATTACCTTAGATTATTTTGGCATTTTTCAGTTTTATAGTCTAGCCATAAAATTGCTTTTATTTATAAAAATTGGTGCCAATGTAATTTGAAGATTCATATATTTATAAATATCTTTAATTGATAAAATTTGAGGCAAATTTTCAGCTTCTAGCATTATAATATTTTCTCCTCTTATATTTTATTCTCTCTATCTTGAATTCCTAAGGATTACATAGTGAAATTTCTAAATTTTCTTTCTTGTTATCTTAATGTCAGTCCCTTATTTTTCATCTTTCCATTTTATTTTGTATTGGTTTTAGGTGTACATCGTAGTGGTTAGACAATCATATATGTTAATCATATAGTGTTCCCTCAATATTTCTTCTTTTACTTTTAGTGCTCTTTCTGGGTAATTCATCAGGCTTTGTTATCAGGATAGTTCTGTCCTCATAAAACAAGTTAGAAAATATTCATTCTAAAAAGAATTTTTGGGAGAGTAGATTTATTTAACCCATAAATATTGATAGACTTCACTAGTATATCCATCTGGAACTCGAGTCTTCCTAGGTCCCAAAAGTTTTTAACTAAAGATATTAATTTGTTTAACAGATACAGGCTTATAAAGAGCTTTTATCTTTTTATAGTATTTTGTTTTTTAATATTTTGTTTTCTATTTTTACATATATGTTCATGAAAGAATTTGGCTTGTAATTTTTCTTTCCTTTAATGTGCTTTTTAGGTTTTGATCAGAAGACTATGCTAATCTCTTAAAACAAGTTAGGAATAGTTTTCTCCTTTCTTTCGCTCTCTGGTGGAGATTAAGATTATTGTTAACTTTCCTTAATTATTTGGGTAATTAATTAATGAAGGCTTCTGGAGCTGGACTGCTTTTGGAGTACAAGTTTTTAATTATGTTTTAAATTATTTTAATAATTAAAGGACAGTTCAGATTTGCTATTCTGTTTCAGTTTCTATAACACAAATTTTATAAAAATTTGCCCATTTCCAATAAAATTTAAGGTATATTAACAAAGTTGTCTATAATTTAACATTATCTTTTAAAACTCTAAAGGATCTGTAGTAATGGCCTCTTTTTTATTCATATTATTCATATTTTGTGACATTTTTAAAAATTTTTTATATATTTTATTGATTTTTTTACAGAGAGGAAGGGAGAGGGATAGAGAATTAGAAACATTGATGAGAGAGAGACATCAGCCACCTTCTGCATGCCCCCAACTGGGGATGTGCTCACAACCAAGATACAGGCCCTTGACCAGAATCGAACCTGGGACCCTTCAGTCTGCAGGCCGACCTGACGCTCTATCCACTGAGCCAAACCAGTTTCAGCCTTTTTTTTTTACTTATTCAATCTTTCAAAGAACCAATTTTGGCTTTTTAAAAATATCTTCTCTTCTTATGTCCTTTAATATTTCTTTCTTTCTTTATAATTATCATGTTCTTCTTATTTCTTTGGTTTTAATTTACCATTATTTTCTAAGTTATTAAAATTGATTTTTAGCTTTTATTCTTTTTTAAAGTAAATGTACTTAGGCGATAAATTTCTCTCTAAAAGATATCATCCACATTTTTTTAAAAAAATTTGTTACCATTCAATTAAAATATTTTCTAATTTTTATTCTGGCCTCTTTTTATCTTAAAAATTATTAAAACTATGCTAAATTTTCAAATTCTAGGACTGAAGGATTAAAATATATTTGTTTTTATTTTTAATTGGATTTCCTTTCATTAAGATAACATAGTCTGCATGCTTTTCATTCTTGAACATTTGGGGTGAACTTCTTAGCTCAGCATTTGTTGAATATAATATACTTCTTATGTGTAGTTGGAAATAAAGTACATTATTCGGTGGTTAGATGCAAGGTTTTATTTAATAGGTCAAGTTTATTAATTACATCATTCAAAATACACTTCTACTGAATTATTTTGTCTGATTTTTTTCTATCATTTACCTGGAAAGGTGTGTAAAAATCATTCAGTATGATTATAAATTTGTTTATTTCTCCTTGTATTCCTATTAACTTTTGTTACATATGTTTTTATTTTATTTGGTTATTTGATTGATGTTAGCTGCCTAAAATTTAAAATTGCTACATTTTCATAGATTATCCCTTTTATCATTATAAAATCGGGTCCTTAATTTCTAGCAACCATTGCCTTAGGTTCACTTTGTCTGATATTATGCCTACAGTGGCTTTTGCTTGGATAGTGGTTATATGGTATATCTTTTTTATTATTTTACTTTTAATATTTCTGTAACATCTTATTCAATAATGAATACAAATGAGTTTTGTTTTGTATTTAGTCTGACCATCTCTGCCTGACAATCACATACATACAACATATGGATTTAAATTTATAAATTCTTTGTATTGTCCCATTTTGTACATTTTGTTACTCTTCATTTTGTAGTTGCCCCTGCAATTGCCACATGCTTTTGTGATTTATTAAATTCTGAAATAAATTAGTACTTTTACCAGTTATTATAGATTACTAGGACATGAGAATAATTTTATTTCTCGCCTCTCATCCTTTGTGCTATTATTGTTATATATTTTCATTTTATAGATATTTTAAACCCTGGAAGATACAATTATAGTCAATACTCACAGTTGCCAAAATTTTATGCTTTTGATTTCTTCCTAATTTTTTACCTGTTTATAATTCTACCTATCTACTTTCCTTCTGCTGGAAAAACAAACAAACAAACAAACACAAAAAACTCTTTTTGGTATTTTTTTTTTTTAGTGTATCTGCTCTTACTGAGTCTCTCAAGTTTAATTTTTCTCAAAAGTGTCTCTCTTTTACTTTGTTTTAAAGAATATTTTCACTAGATAAGGAATTCTAAAATAGTATTTTTCTATTTTAGTATTTTGAGGATGACATCATTGTCTTCCATAAAATGACAATTTCCCAAAAACCACCTAAAACCATGACTCTCATATGAATAAAAAAATAAATACATGTCCAAGGTTTCATATAACTCATTAATTAATGAGAAAAGCTATAAGAATCCAAACAGCAGGAACAAATGAGAATTTGGCTTAGAGAGATCCATGATCTCTACCTGGAAACATTTACTTGCTGGTCACAGGTGAATTTCCATGAACAGCGACTCTGCATTCTCTCAATTCAAATTCCCATTTCTCTCTATTCCAGTTACCTTCAGAAGTCTCTGATCCACTGTGTTTTGGGGACTTTCATACTCTGCTTTCTATCCCTCCCATGCTAGAGGTCCAAAGAAATGCTGGGTTCTCTTACATGTGAGAAGTAAACTTTATGACATTGTAGCCATTCTTTCACATTCTTCTCCATACCTGTGTGACAGCAATACATTGATGCAGGGTTTTTGCAAGTGTGGTGGGAATTTTTAACCATGTTGAAACTTTTTTGGACTATGTCTCAAAAAATGCAGAATGTGCCTTCTCCTTAAGAGTTGCTTAAATCTATATTTGAATGGGTGTGGTCTATCACAACCAGTCCCAATATTAGTTTCCACTATGAGGTAGAAGGAAGAATCATACTGCCCATATCTAACTTTTTTTCTCTTTATATTTTCCTTCCTTCGTTCCACTAGCAAGCAACAGAAAATGTTTTCTCTTACTTGTGAGTAAGAATGTCCCTTACATAATACTCTTGGCTCAATTCTTCGAACTGTGAGTCTCACTATGCAAAAGCTCAATATTACTATGGACTAATGAATATCAAATTTGAATGTGAGCAATGTATTTTTTTTATTGTTTATGTGACTGATATCTAAATTTTTGTATTTTCAAACAAAAGCCTTATGTTCTTCATGATAAGATTCAAGAAAAGGAGAGAAAGTTCCTTAGAAGTTAAAATGCAATAGGGGACAAGTTGAACATCTTGATATACATAAGTGCATCATACATATCTTTAATTGATAAGTCTTATGGTATATTATTGGAGACTAGAGGCCCAATGCACAAAATTTGTGCATGGGGGGCTGGGGGGCAGAGGAGATGTCCTTCAGTTCAGCCTGTTCCCTCTCCAATCTGGGACCTCTGGAGAGATGTCTGACTACCTGTTTAGGCCCAATCCTACACTTGGACTGCTGGCTCCCAACTGCTCACCTGCCTGCCTTCTTGATTGCCTGTAACTGCTTCGGCCTGCCAGCCTGATCACCCTCTAACCACTCCCCTGCCAGCCTGATTGATGCCTAACTGCTCCCCTATCAGACTGTTTGCCCCTAACTGCCCTCTCCTCAAAGCCTGATCACTCATAACTGCCCTTCCCTGCAGGACTGGTCACTCCCAACTTTTCTCTTTTCCTGGCCTGGTCACCCTAACTGCCCTCCCTTGCAGCTTAATCACTCCCAACTGCCCTCCCTTTCAAGCCTGGTCCCTCTCAACTGCCCTCCCCTGTTGGCCATCTTGTGTCCACATGAGGGAGGATCTTTTGACCACATGGGGGCAGTCATCTTGTGTGTTTGAGTGATGGTCAATCTGCATATTACTCTTTTAGTAGATAGGATAGAGGTCTGCTGCACAGGTGGGGGCCAGCTGGTTTGCCCTGAAGGGTATCCTGGATCAGGGTGGTGTTCCCTTGGGGCATGGGGTGGCCTGGGTGAGGGGCCTGTGGTGGTTTGCAGGAGGCCCTGATAGCTGGAATTTATTTATCTTCTACAATTGAAATGGCCTTCTGCTCACACAGCCATTGAAACTTTATTGCCTTAAGCGGAGGTTTAGGCTAGAAGGGTGTGCAGAAAGCTTGGCTTCCTCCATCTCCAGAGACAAGCCAAGACTCCTTCCTGCTCTCTCTGTGTCTGTGACCATCTTGGTTGGGTTTATTTGCATACTCGCTCTGATTGGCTGGTGGGCATGGCTGGTGGGTGTGGCTGGTAGGTGTAGCAGAGGTACAGTCAATTTGCATATTACTCTTTTTTTAGGTAGGATACTCTTTGTGGGATAAGAGGGAGAATCACCCAATGCTTAGTATAGAAAGACTTCCTATGGTGAATTGGCATAATTAAAAGGTAATATTAATAGGTTTATAACCAATGCCCTTTTTCCCACATTTACAAGCATTCTCTTGCAAAACATGCCAATATCTTTGGAAAATCATATTTAGACACATACTAGTTGATCTTTTTCTTTGGTGGTTCCTTAAAAAGTTAAACACAGAATTACCATATAACCCAGCAATTTCACTGCTAGTTATATACCCATGAGAAAGGAAAACATACATTACACAGAAGTTTGTACATAAATGTTTACAACAGGATTACTCATGAGAGCAAGTCTGGCAACAACCCAAATGTGTAACTGTAGATGAATAAACAAATTGAGATGTATATAGGGGTTGGGAAAAGTAGGTTTATAGTTGCATTGTGACATTCTGTTCTGTTAATAAAGCAATTTTAATTATCATAACCTATATGTATTTTCACATAGAAACAACTGTAAGCTACTTTTGCCCAATCCTGTACATATAATAAAATATTATTCAAAAATAAAATGAAGAAATACTGATACATGTTATTATTTAAATTGTCATAAGAAATATTTTGCTAAATGAAAGAAGCCAGATACAAAGTTCACATATTTTTGTGATTCCTTGTATGTGATATATCTAGAATAAGTAAATTCATAGGGACAGAAAGCAAATTAGAGATTACCAGGGAATGGGGGTAGGCAGAATAGGGAATGATTACTCTCTGTAATGTAATGGTGTCTTTATAGGGTGATTAAAAAATTTATAGGTATTTTTATAGGGTGATTAAAAATTTTTGAAACTAGGGCAAGAGCTTGTGGTTGTGCAATATTATGAGTAAGCTAAATACCACTGAATTGTATACTTTAAAATTGTTATATTATGTGAATTTAACTTTAATAAGAAATTACATGAAAAATTGTTAACATTATTACAAACCTACCCACTAGGGGACACTGCTTCCATTAAGAAACATGACTAGTATTTATTCATTTATTTTTTTGACAGAATAAGGAGGAGAGTTAGTCTTGCAAATACATTTTTTGCTTATTTTGCATCTACTTTAAAAATTCTAAAAAGAATCAAATGTACATTTTGGAAACATTCCTAGAAAAGCAATGTTTTACATGTGACTATGCTCTTCAAAAAAAAATTGTGTTGAAGCATCAATATTAAGAAAAGATTTCTTTGCATGAGCAAAGACTTCACAGTTTAAAAATTAAACCAATATGAATAAAGTATGAAACTAAAGAAAAGTTTCATGGAAAGCATTTCAAAGACTCGCATAAACCTGAATCAGCAAAGCATCCAAGTATTTATATTAATATAATGTTTCAAATAATCTTGTTATTATTACTATGAATAATTGTGGACGTCTTGAAAGTGTATAGTCATATTTTTATGAGGACAGCAAAATTTGGTTTTCTAACTCAGCTCATGTCTTATATTCTTTCTCTGATTCATGCAATAAATTTTCATTTATTAATTGATAAAGCATTATTTGTTGAATTGTATTAGGAATAAAATAACTAGACCATAATCTCCCTGAGTTTCTGTGGCCAGGGGTTTTAACAAAATAACACAGGAAGTATCATGATTCTCCATATGTGGAATATTGCTTTTCTGCTCCAAAACCATTCAATGAGTTTCTCTTCCTACAAAGAGAATGTCCACCTTGTATTGTATATAACAAAACCCTTTATAACAGAGAAAAATTAGCCCAGGAAAACATAGTCCCCAAAGTAAATCTGATCCAAAGCATTGTGATTAGTACCAGATCTTATATAATAAAAGCATAATATGCAAATCAATTGAATGGCCCATATTTCTTACATTACAAAGAATGCAATAGAATTTTTAAAAAAATAAACCAAGAATAATATAGACATTATTTTAATAACTATTTTAATTTATAAGATAGCAAAGTGCCTTTCCTTTTAAAATAAATCATATATACTATGTCATAAGCGATTGAATATACCTCATTATTTATAAAAACATTTTAGCCTAACACTTACATTACAGAAATTTGTAGGTCTGAGTTTAAGCTCAATTTAGAGATACTTGGATTTAGAAGTCTATCTTAATTGACAAAATAAATGCAGATCCAAATGGGAAAAAATGCTTACCAAGTCATTCTACTCATTTCTGTATATTGTTCACTAAAGATTTTTGTTGAAATTTAAGCAAGTTTTAATCTTTTCTCAAATTAAACATTATAAAACATTAATTATATCTTTAAACAATGGTTCAAAACCCACGGAGATCCTGTGAAGGTAGAAAATTTGGATTTCATGTTTTTAAGTGAGCAGATTTTTAGCAAGAAAATTATATGAGAATGGAAATATCTATTTTCAAATTGCTCTTTCTATAGCCTGTATTTCTTTCAGAAAATGGTTATTTTCTTTTTATTGATCAACTTCTTGCATCTTAGCTGCTTCTCCTTATTAGGTTGGGAAGCATTTTGCATTGAGAGTAGGAAATGTGTCAGCTGTGCTATTTTCAGGTGGCTGGCTCACTTGTGGCTTCATTATTTGTGATGTTGTCAATCAATCACAATTCTTTTAAGCCACTACTCCATTATCCAAAGGTTAGGTCAGTGAAAAGTATGAGAAAAAAATCCGTGAGTCCACTTAAATGATTCCCAATGAAGTGCATTATAATATGACTTGAAGGAGAATGTTGCTATCAGTCCCTCCTCCCTGTTAAAGGCTCACTTTCCCTCCCATAGTAGGCAACCCACAACTGCCCCTGACCCTGGACTTATTGTGAGGTCCAGAGTAAGAGTAAAGCTTACTGTCTTTCTAAAAACTAAGAGAGAGAAAGAGAGAGAGAGAGAGAGAGAGAGAGAGAGAGAGAGAGAGAGAGAGAGATCTAATATTTTCTCCCCCATCTTCTATAGATGTCTTGACCAATTCACTTTTTAAAAACTAATGTTTGCTGTCTCCTTCACCAAGTTCTGGTAGTGCTTGATAAAATTTAAATTTCTGTGTCCCATCAAGACCCAATGGATCTAAGTAACTGGGGCAATGAGCAGAGTTTTAAAACAAGCTTTAGAGGTTATTATTATACACTAAAAATTGTCAATGTATCTTAAATCAGTGATTCCCAAGCAAAGTAAAACAGGCTTACATGAGAATTAATTTCGGATGCTTGTTAAAAATATCCAGACACTGGATTCCATCCAAGACCAACTAAAACCAAATCTCTAAGGGTAGGACCTGGAATTTTGTATTTTTAAAGTGATTTCTCATGTGGGACCAAGTACAGAAACCTCTGCAGTTTATATCATTGAAGTAAGCTTTGTAGTAAAAACTGACATTTTTCTTACTCCTCTCAACATTCTATTGCTGGCAAGCTTTTAGAGCCCTTTGAGGCTTTTGGTTTAGATCTGTGGTTCTCACATTGTGAGTCCCAGACCAGCAGCAACAGCATCACCTGGGAACTGGACATACCAGTTCTCCCACTCTGCTCTTCACTACACAGTCAGACATCTTGGGGCGGGAGGGAACTTTATAATAAACAATTTCATAATAAAAAACTTGAACTTGAAAGTTGTATTATTGACAATGAATAAAACCTCACATTTTCTCTCTGTCTTTCCCTTTTTGCTCTGTGCTGCGGATGTTGACAATAATAAAGCACCATTTGAAATATTTGCATTGGGGGAGTCTGAGATTAGAATTGAGGAAATCTTTTAAGGTGAAATTCTCTCAAGTACTTCCTCCCAAAGACCTTGTGTCAGTCCCTGATTGTGATTTCCTGGCAGATGTTTTCTATTATACTGTTACTGGGTCATGACAGACTCCCCACGGTTTGCAGTTGCCATGACAACCATGTCTTTTGGTCTGCAGAGCTCAGAGGTGTACGTTTTCTCTTAGTAATGGAAATGTTGATCCATCAAATGAATTGATTAGGTTGACAACTATACACTTGATAAATAAGCAGTACATTTGAAGGATTATATTTATCACACATGCTCTACCCAGTGGACTGTATGCTGTTTCCACTAAATTTTCTAGATAAATAAAGATTCTGTGGTGAGCACACCAACCTTTAAAACTATAAAAAGCTGGGAGGAAATATTTTATTATTGTTGTAAGCCATATTTTTATGAGGGAGGAAATGATTCTAGGGGAAAATAGACACAAATTTTAGTGATTCATATTTACTGTTTTGCATTCACATTGAGCTATTTTCTCTCTTGGTCACTTACCACAAAATGAAAACAGCAGATGTGGCTCAGTGACTTGAGTACCAGCCTGCTCACCAGAGGGTCACAGGTTAAATTCCTGGTCAAGGTCATGTACCTGGTCAGGGTACCCGTGGGAGGCAACCAATTGATGTGTCTCTCTCACATTGATGTTTCTCTCTTCCTGCCTCCTTTCCACACTCTCTAAAAATCAATGGAAAAAATATACTTACTCCTCAGGTGAAAATTAAAAAAAATAAAGCAAATACTAATTTGCAAAGCAATGATAATGTAATAACATTGTAAACTTGTAAACAATGTATGTAGCATCATATTGTTTATAATTTCATTTGGGAACTTATTATCTAGGATATCATTAAGTTTTACATACATGAAAATGCTATGGCACATTTTTTTTCTGAAATAAGGTCCTTTGAGAAATGAACCAATTATCATTTTTAAATTAAATCAGAAGAAAGGGTTTTCTCTCTCTCTCTTTCTCTACCAGTGTATGTCTGAGCATAATCATTTTTCTCTTACGTATTATTCATAACATACTGAAATAATGTTCTGGTTGGTTTATGGCCTATATGAGAATGGAAATCTCTCAAACATAGGTATTTTAAATTACAGTAATTATTTTCAGTCCTAGGTCCCATAAAGTCTTGGTCAAAGCATAATATTCATCTAGTAAGCTATGAAATCTAATTCCATTTCTTTTACTACAACAGTGATTAGGAATGGGCTCCCTTTCTACTTTTTTTTACCATATTGTATTATTTTTTTGTCTTGGATAACTTTTGATGAAATATAATTATGTATATTACTGATAGGTTATTTTTCCATTTTAATCATGCCTTTAATTTTTTGAATTATGTTATTTGTTATAAGTGAAAGATTGAAAAGGTGGGTGTGTCTTTATGATGGAAAATATGAAATTCTTTATATTCTTTCACTGACAAACTTCTGTGAATTATAGACCTTGAAATTATTATATTTAGAATTATTCTTTTACCAGTATATTTTTACTTTGTATCAGTTGTGTATATACTTCTAGTATTTCCTCCTTGTAGATTATGTGCTTCCTGAAGTTCAACATTATTTCTTCAGTTAATCTTGGTATCCCTTGTATTACCTAACATACACATAGGTACACAATAATTCCTGTCATAATTAATTGAAATAAAATATTTTATTCCCTATATATTAAAACTAAGTGGATGTTAATCTGTTATTGTCTTATACATAATTGAATATTCCAAATGGGCTAAAATTAACATAATTTTTATAATCTGAAAGGAAACTGATCTAACCTTTAAAATAACAATGTCATTTGGCCACTACTTTTCTTCCTTGCTGTTCCTCTAAGCACCACATCAGATGGCAAATATGACTGTGGTGTTTGTATGTCTTTCTCACCCACCACTCCTTCTAAAATTATGGATCACATTTTTTAAGGGATTAAGTCTTCATTTTTGATCCAAGAGAAGTTATGAATTCATACTCGGGAAGTCGAAAGCCCTACTTCTTTCTCATTCCTTTCTTTTTCCATCCATCTTCTATCCTCTTCTGCTCCATGGGTTGGCCTTTTGGGGAAAGGAGAAACATAGACTTGCAGAACTGGAAGGGACCTAAGAGATTAATAAACCACAGATTACAATTGCTAAAACTCTTGGAGCCAGGCAGCACAGCAGTTAAGTAAAAAGTGGGCTTGCTGGGGGGCGGGGAGGAGGGGGGATTGTGTTGCCTGAGGAAACACAAATCCACCTATAGGGGGCAGTGTAGTAGACTCAAATCCAGCGAATTACTGCCAAGCAAGAATGTAGGCCAACTCTGCCAAGAAACATTTAAAATATGGACCTTTATGTAAACATCCCAAATGTTAGCAACTGATGCACACACACGCACACACAAAATGCACTGCCTGTCAAATAGAACACATCTTCAGGCCAAAATTAGGGCATTAGCTGTCAATCTTCAAAATGTTGTATCCAAACTCTCATTTCACAGATGAGGAAACTACTAGTAAAGTGCAGACTGATATGAAAACTTGCCTAAAACCATTCGGAATCTCAGTCAATAACTCCAGTGCCCTTTAACCATACATATTGGTGACTTGATATAAATATTTCTTTAACAAGTCAGAAAGGACATTTGCAAGCATGTCCTCCATGGAGATAAAAGTATCTCAGAACTGCCTTATATCTTTATTCATGGGGCAAAGGGCATTTGTGTTTGCAGATTAAGAAGCAGCAAGAAGACTTTGTTTGAATAAATAGTATGGTTCAACATTTGAGAGACAGCTAAATAATTTGTGTTCACTGCAATTTGTTTTTTAAAACTCTAAGCTCTCCTGTGCAGAAAAACATAACCATCTCTAAGTTTCAGCTAGGAAATTGGTACATTAAATTTTACTTCCACTAGATTATTATTTTGATGGTTGTCTTAGGGATTACTTGTAATTACTTTAACAAGGAGGAAATTATCTATGAAAATTGCAAAAATACTATTTCCCCCCAAATTTATATTATTACATTGCATTTTATTTTCTACATTTAAAGTGCTCTTTTTCTATAAAGCTCAAGAAACTTCCAATAGATCTTTGAGAAGTATCAACTAAGCCATTCTTATAAAAAGTAAGGTTTCTATTTCCTTACATAAAACGTTGGCCATTTGCATTGCTCCTTGTTTCATAAACTACACAGGATTGAAAATAAGATCTACCAAATCAGAGGTGGCTGAAATGTAAAGAAGAGAATATGGCTCCAAAGATTAAGAAAAGGCTGCACCACAAAATATATTATAAGACATATTTTGAATGTTTAGTAAAGTTTATTCTTAGCCTGCATCAGCTGGGCAACTTAAAAAAAATACCAGTGTCCAACCAGGGACTCTGATTTTATGGATCTGGGATGTGGGAACACTGATATTTCATCCCAGTCAGTTTCCATGTAGTGAGTAGTAGTAGCACATGGTTGAAGAAGTAGCTATGGATCCAGAAGTAGGGTAAATTGTCATCGGAATCTTCACACCAATCCCTTACTGCATCCCAGGATATCCAGAAACTACCTAACAAGAAGTGACAAATCCATCTCAGCTCTGTATTGCTGTGCTGACCACTGAAGAGGCAACCTAGATTCCTGGTGAGTTGCATCAGAAGTGCCAAAGCTGATTAAGTTCATGATTGCCATTCAGGTTTCAATTTCTCTGTCTAGTGGACGGATTCCCAGATAAAGCAACCTGTCTGTAAAACTACAGATGCTTAATTCTCTGAAGGCTCAGAAATAAGCAATAGAGAAGACTGGGACTGTGGTAGAACTAAGCATCATTCGCTGGACAAGCACCTGCGTATGGTCACAGTAGAGTCCACTTAACAAAGGAAGATGTCAGAGCATTCCAGAGGCAGTGCCAGAATTTCTGCATGGGAGATAGAACTTTGGCTGAAAGGAATGGGACTAGCCCTTGCAACCTGCCTTAAAGTGACATTTGCTTAATAGAGAAACATTGGGTTTGCCTAGCAGTATGTTTATTTGCAATATAAGAAGTTATAAAATCATAGGAAGCTGATGGAGATTATAGAGTTAACCATATATCCTGGTTATTTATTTGTGATGCCTCTGATACCACTGTAAATAGTTATTTTTAAAAATATATATTTTATTGATTTTTTATAGAGAGGAAAGGAGAGGGTCAGAGAGCCAGAAACATCAATGAGAGAGAAACATTGACCAGTAGCCCTGTGCATGCCCCGCACTGAGGATGTGCCTGTAATCAAACCTGGGACCCTTGAGTCCGCAGGCTGACACTCTATCCACTGAGCCAAACCCGTTTCAGCAATAGTTAGTTATTAATAACAGAAAAGGAGCAAATGGGAGGCCAGACATTATGAGCATGACCACTGGGACAGTTTCACTAGGATGCTGCAACTTTACACTCCGCAGAGAACCATTGATCCATTCCATGCAGATTACTGGGAGAAGGGACAGGGCAGGGGAAAGGGGCACATGTTCAGTGAAGCTGAGGTGACATAGGGAAGGTACCCGTCAAGCAAACTTGGGAACCAAGGTAAATGACTAGCAGAGGTGGAGCCAATGCAAGCCCTCAAAAATTTGGACAGACAGAAGAGCTCTCTCTCTTGGCTCTTGACACTCTTGGCTCTGTAGTTTCTGGCTTTGCTCCTGCCCGTGCTCCCTTCATAGCCAGCTGGCCCTCCACATGCCATGGACAGGTGGACTGTAGCTGGGAACTCAAACCAAGCTAGCCTGATGCTGGACTGTGGTGTGCAAATATGGAGAAGAAGCTCTGGACACTGGCTTTGATCAAAACAAAATAGGACTTTTTCCTGGGTGGGATGAAGGGAAATGGAACCTTGGAAACTCAGGGATTTAATTCCACAAAAATAAAGCTTTCTATAATATCTCATTCTCCCACTGAGTCTCAGAAAATTATTTATCTCATGACATCACAAGAAGCCTACTTTCCCCAGCAACAGGTGGGGACTAGGGGAGACCTCCACCAATAACAAAAGCAATTGTCAAACACAAAGAAAGGAAAGTTTAACCCTCCAGTATGGCCAATACCACAGGTCTTCTGAATCACACTCAGAGGTGAGTCTACATTGCTGACTAAATTTAATCACAGAGGATACAAGTCTTAGTGTTAATTATCTTTAATCTTAACATGGTCACCTCCCAGGGTGCTGAATCAGTCTTATTTCCAGTGTGTACCACATCATGGATTCATAAACTTCATCTTCTACTTCCTCCTCAGTGTTCACTGTAATAGTTATTTTTCTGACCCTCAAAACATCAAAATTTTAATTATCCTTACCTACCATAGAGCTGGAACAAATTGCCATGAACTTGCTCCTCTGAGTGAGACTAACCTCAGATTCCATGTTACTTTTTTATGCCAATATTTAAAGACCTGTCACTTATTGCTTTAAGAAAACATGGATTTATACACTTATTTACATTTAAGCTTTGAGCAATTCTCTAATTTATACTTAATCCCTTGAGTGCCTTCAGATTGAGGTTTATACAGTAGATAATCAAGTTTCATAAAGTTTAATACTTTAAATTTTTAAAATTTAAGTTTAATACTTAACCTCAAAAAAAGGTCTAGTAGTATAAAACTTTACATCAGTATTTACCAAACTGTGTTCTGCAGATCTTGAATTTTATATTTTATTAAGATTTGCCACAAATGTGCTTGTAAACACAGACACATAAATAAAAACACACATAGGATTTACTAGATTGGGAAATGCTATCTTAAACAATTCTAAGCTTGCTTATTCACTCTAAAACTTCAAAATGTATGCCAATTAACATTAGGAGAATATATTTGAACATATTTTCAAAATCATTCAACCACCTAGCTGGCATGGCTCAGTGAATAGCGTATCAGTCTGTGAACTGAAAGGTCCCAAGTTTGATTCCAGTCAAGGGCACATGCTTAGATTGCAGGCTCAATCCCCAGTAAGGGGATCCCTGAAGGCCTCTAGTATATCAACAAATATGAATTTACTCTTTTCCTTGACTTCAGAGCTTTTCTGATGGCCCTTCAAGCACAGGTATATATATATTTATAGGACTCTAACCAGGTATCACATATGGATCTTTTTCTTACTCATTGAATTATTTATTATAAATATGGGCCTGTATTAGCATAGTTCATATAACTTAACAGGCCAGCTATTATTTCATGGTATTAAACACTAGTTTCTTTGGACAATTGCTTATTGTTGGACATTCAAGTTATTTTCAAATTTTCCCTTTCATAAACAGTTTTGTGTGAACAGCTTGGAACAAATTACTTATTTGCTTTTGGATTATTTTCTAGGAGTATATTCCCCAAAGTGAAATTACTAGGTCAAAGGAAAGAAGCTGTTATGTAGCTTTAGTCACAAATAGCTCTGCAGAAAATGTGAACCAATTTATTATACCACTTAAAATATATAAGCATACCTTTTTACCTTAACCTGTCACTAATGGATATGTATTGCTTTTTCTAGTTTATTAGGCACATATTGGTGCCTTAAATTTGCTTTAAGGCTATTTTATTTAATCTCCAGAATGCGTGGATTTTTTTTTTTAGTATGCTGGTTTACTGCCTTCCTTTTTATGCAAATGCCTAAGCTGTTTATTCTACTTCTTTGATATTTATTGACTAGAATCTGAATAGCCAGGTTATAGGATCTCTAGCCAACTTCATGTTTTAGGCTGACTAGCAAGCTTTGTCATGTGACTCCAAGCTTTTGCTCCCCCACAACTTCTCTTTTCCCATCCTATGTTCTGATTTTGATAGAGAATAGTGAATCTGAAATAGTTTTAGAACAAGAATGATATCACAAAATATTCAGTGTTTAAATCTCTGCTTATGGTGTCCAAGCGTGTTTGTGATATCAATGATTCTCTTAAGCCCTAGCCTGTGTGATTCAGTTGCTTGGAGCATTGTCCTGTGCATAAGGATCACAGGCATATACCCAGGTTTCACACTTGATCTCTAGTTAATCCCCAGTTGGGGTTTGTGCAGGAGGCAACCAATTGATGTTTCATATCGATGTTTCTGTCTCTCTCTCTCTCCCTCTCCCTTTATCTCTAAAATCAATAATAAAATTAAAAAAACATATCCTTCGGTGAGGGTGAGAAAAACTCCTCTCTGAAGAACCATGATCTCAAACTTCTATTATTAATTTTTATAGACAAGCCTTTAATTGAGAGCTTGATAATTTTATATCAACATAGAAGACTAGCTAAATTATGTAAGATAATTAGAGGACTACTTCACATAATATCAAGCTATGCTCCAGTATATTTCTCCATTGCCAAGATCACTTGGTGATTTTCTTCCTTGTTCTTTTGGACAAATCCTGACTTTAAATTACAGGTTCCATTTCTACAACTATAGTCAAACCTTGGTTTTCCAACATCTCCCATCTGGCACAATTGAAGTTTTGATGTGTGTGTGTGTGTGTGTGTGTGTGTGTGTGTGTGTGTGTGTTTAATATTTTTTTATACATTTCAGAGAGGAAAGGAGAGAGAGAGAGATTGAAACATCCATGATGAGAGAGAATCATTAATGGGCTGCCTTCTGCTCAGCCCCTACTGGGGATGGAGCCCACAACCCAGGCTTATGCCTTGACCAGGAATCAAATGCTGGACCCTTCAGTCCTCAAGCAGATGCTCTATCCACTGAGCAAAACTGGCTAGAGATGAAACAATTGTGTGTTTTTTTACCAAGCTGCTAACACACAAAATGTCAGTTGTCCAACAAAAATTTAGTTCTCGACCTCAGGGGGTCTGAAACAGATTAATTCAATTTATATCTTTTCTAGTGGGGAAAAATAATTTGATTTTCAAACACAGCATCTCTAACAATCTGGAATGGATTAATCTCTGGTAGAAGTTATGCAAGGGGAACCAATATTTCTCTCTCTTCTTCTCCCTCTACCTTCCTCTCTCCCTCTCTCTCCAAACCAATAAAAATATCTATTTTTTTAAAGTTACAGGTTCTTCTAGTCAAGTCTTTGTCTTACACATCAGTATTACTAACTAGTTTATCTGTCTTGAACTGCCTGATTTTGTCTCTATTAGCAACCTACAGGGATAGTTGTCTATTTCCCAAAATTCAAGCGTATTAGTGAGGGGAGAGTTGGTCTGTGACCTGTAGCTTGACTCTAGACACTAAGTCCCTCCCTCTCCGAAGCAAATATGAAACCAATTTTTAACTGCTAACAGATGTAAAGCTAGGTGAAACATAACCCCAAACCTGAAGCTCTACTACTTTTTCCAGAGGAAAGAGTGTGTGTTACTCACATGGCAAACTGCACAGGCTCTCTTGCCAAGGTGAACACAATGAGGAGTCACTTATAGGCATTCGCATGACTCAAAATTTGCCTTCTCTGTATTCAGGAAACATGTATGCGTTATGAAAAAGCAGATCTCAAAGACTGTGCACTGGAAGAGGCAGGAGAGGGAGCTATAGAGGAGAGAACCAGCGACTGTGTGCAGGAACAGTTCACTAGATGTCCCCACACTTGAGTCAGGATTAATGGTTTTCTAACAGAGCACACTAGCTGGAAAGGTGCCTTCTGTTTCCTGACCAAAACACACACACACACACACACACACACACACACACACACACACACACAAATAACCCCTTCTTACTTCTCCCCAACCTAAATTCGTGAAATATCTGTGTGTTGAGAATGATTTCAAGTCATAAAGGTAACTTTTGGCTTTAACCACAAAGTTTTTAATGTCCATGAAGTTTTGCCATTTGAGCAATAATGTACTATGCTAACTTATTATGTAACTTTATATAGTATGTATTTATTATATAGAATTTGAAATGCAAACAAAGGAAAGTGACAAGAAAAAGCCTGTATGATATGACTTTACCTCCAGAAAGAAAATTATAAACATTTTGATATATCCTTCAAAAATTCTTCCTATATATTCTTCTAAAATTCTCCCTATATATTCTTCTAAAATTCTTTTTACACAAAATAAAGTGTTTGATTATAAACTACATGTTATGAATTACTTACATGTCAATAATACATTTCTATTGTGAATATACAATATGATTTAAATGTAAAATTAGTATTCTATTATTTATTAACCAGCTCCATATCCTCAAACATTGAAACTATATCCCTGAGATTCTAATATGTTGAAAAAAGGCCTTAATGTATTTTTCTCATGTTTTATTTCAATGTGTATGACATCATCAAATCTTAAACCATTTTAATATTTCTCTTTAAAGTAATTGTTTAGACTTTTTAAAAGTTTTGATAGTAAGCCAACTTGTATCCAAGTATTCGATATAGAAATGTGTTTACCAGTAAATTTTCAATTCTGAGGAGGAAGAATGATGACTCGGTTGACGTGAGTATTCACTCCGAGGAAGCCTGATATGGCACAGATTTCTTATCTGTTTGAGTGGGGCTGGGAAAGATCCAGTCACAGCACTTTGTGTGGATGTATGTCTTTACTGGCAAGAGACTTCCATAGATTTCAAGGTTTTTCCAAGATGTTAGTGATATATTTCTGAGAGCCAGATGTTTCTGTGTTTAAATTCCTTACTAAGTTAGTTCAGGCCATTTATTTAGTTTTTCTGATCTCATTTTCTAACCTGTAAATTAGAGGTCATGATATCTTCCTTGAGGTCTCATTGGAATTAAATGAGATCATGCTTTTAAAGCTCTTTGGTTCATAAAAGGACTAGGAGTTTATTTCCTATTTATTCCTTTTTAGAACAGAATCCATGATTCCTCACATCAGTTGAGTATATGAGTAAATAATACATGTTTGACTTGGTAAAATATGTAAACACATTTTTTGAACTGCACAATTACAAGTAAACCACCTTTGTTGCTGTTATTTTCATGTGGCCTTTATCAATATGCTTTGGATCTGTTAACTTTAAGCACTGTACATCCTTACAATTTTTGTCTTTCTCTGATTTTTTTTTTTCCTCTTCACTTTTAATCTTTCCCTACCTGGCAGACTAATGAAGTCATTAAGGTCATCCTGAAATAAGCCCTGTCGGGTTACAAATGGCCTATTTCAGTTCTGTCGGTATTTGGCATGTGCTTATGGGATACATGGGGTTTTGAAAGAAAATAATCTGATATGCTGGCAACTCATCCTCCACACCCTTTCCATAAATAATGGGAAAGAAGTTGTTCTTTGACAAAGCTTTTTGTTATCTAACCTGGTCAAGCATTACAGCTATGTTAGCACCCACCCAGAAAATGAAGGAATAAAACAGGAAAACTCCTTCTATTACCTCCTCTGCAACCCACGTGTGAGCAACACACACACACACACACACACACACACACACACCTCGTTAACAGTTCCCCCAAGAGAATATTGTGTCCAAGGAATGCTATATTGATTCCCTTATATTACTTTTACCAGAAGAGGTTTTTTCCCCCCAGTCATATCACTAAATAAAAAGCACCACTGTTCTAGACTTAGCATTGGAGCAAATGTGTGTGCCTCGTGTATGGGTGTTCATGTACATACTTTTACATACATAAAATTTAGTTCTCTGTTTCTCAAAATTTCTCCAACTTATAAAATAAGAAGAAAAGAAGCCCCAGCTAGATGAGAATACGTTAGAATCTATTTGCAAGCGCTGTTCTTCTACTACCAGGCATTTTCTTTCTTTCTTCTTTTTCCTTAGGTTGGCTTGTCTGAATGTTTCCAGAAATTAGTAGGTGGTGACTTTTATCTATGCTTTCTGTGCTAAACATGTCTGCTTTCACCTTGGGTATTGCACAAATGGTGGTGCTCACGCTGTTTTACTATTTTGGGCTGCACTTGCTCAAGCTGTTTTAGTGTTCACTGTGACTGCAACATCAAGACCTAAACATTTAAAAGAGAGGTCAGAATAAACACGGTTTGCTCCTTCACTCAGTGGGCATTCATGGAGTGCTTAATAAGCACCGGGCACTACTATTAAGCACTTATTTCTGTTTTTAAGTTATTTCTAGTAGATGTGTTTATCCTCGCTTTTGGAAAAATAAAAGCTTTATTTAGACCAGTGATCAGCAAACCATGGCTCGCGAGCCACATGTGGCTCTTTGGCCCCTTGAATGTGGCTCTTCCACAAAATATCACAGCCTGGGCTAATCTATTTTCAAGAATTAGCATTAGAAGATATTTAAGTTTAAAAATTTTGACTCTCAAAAGAAATTACAATCGTTGTACCGTTGATATTTTGCTTTGTTGACTAATGAGTTTGCCGACCACTGATTTAGACTATAGCATTATATTCAATATATACTTGAATTCAATTGCTGCTCATCGTATCTGTTTCATGAGGTTTCTGGCCCAGCCGCCTACTGGTTTCTGCCTTTCTGTGAACTTTGACAGAAAAGATGTGAGCATTTGGACTGTTTTTTTTCATATTTTAAAGCTTAGGAAGAATTTATGTTAAGTTTACTAAAACAGTCAATATAATTACCCCTTTCACTTCCCTACTCTCATTGAACAAATTCCCATTTCTCAGAAATTGAGATAAACTGATGGGAATAAAAGTATATATTTGATCTTGGACTTGAGTATAAATTGACATGTTATTTATTTACTTACTAGAGGTCTGGTGCACAAAATTCATGCAGGGGTGAGGAGGTGTCCTTCAGCCCAGCCTGCTCCCTCTCCAATCTGGGACCCCTTGAGGGACATCCAACAGTCCATTCAGACTTGATTCTACCTCTCACAGTCCAAGACTGCTGGCTCCCAACTGCTCACCTGCCTCTCCCTAACCAATTCTGCCTGCCAGCCTGATCACCCCCTAACCACTCCCCTGCCAGCCTGATTGATGCCTAACTGCTCCCCTGCCAGCTTGTTTGCCCCTAACTGCCCTCCCTTGCAGGCCTAGATACCCCACCCTGCAGGCCCAGTCACCCCCAACTTCCCTCCTCTGCTGGCCTAGTCGCTTCTAACTGCCCTCCCCTGCAGCTTGATCACCCCCAACTCCCTTCCCTTGCAGTCCTGGTCCCTTCCAACTGTCTTCCCCTGCTGGCTATCTTGTGGTGGCCATCTTGTGTCCACAGGGGGGCAGGATCTTTTGAACACCTGGGGGCAGTCATCTTGTGTGTTAGAGTGATGGCCAATCTGCATATTACTCTTTTATTAGATAGGATAGAAGCCTGGTACACGGATGGGGCCAGCTGGTTTGCCCTGAAGGGTGTTTCCTTGGGGCGTGAGGTGGCCTGGGCAAGGGCCCTGTGATGGTTTGAAGGCTGACCACGCCCCCCAGGGACCCAAGTAGAAGCCCTGGTATCTGGGATTTATTTATCTTCTACAATTGAAACTTTGTAGTCTGGAGCGTAGGCCTGGGCCAGCAAGGGTGTGCAGAAAGCTTGGCTTCCTCCATCACTAGGGGCAACCAAAGCCTCCCTTCTGCTCTCTCTGTGGGCGTAGCCATCTTGGTTGGGTTAATTTAAATACTCGCTCTGATTGGCTGGTGGGCATGACTGGTGAGCATGGTTAGTGGGTGTAGTGGAGGAACAGTCAATTTGCATATTACTCTTTTATTAGATAGGATATTTTGGAAAATCTTTTTACACATCTGGCATAGTGATGAGCTATGGAGGCATGAAGATAAATAAAAGTTCCTGTCCTCGGGAGTTTCCAGGGCTGAGCAACACACTTCCTTCATCTGGTGAAAGAATAATAGGAAGGTCTATGGACTTTCTTTTTTACATATGGCCAAGGGTTACGTTACATATTCAAAACTAGGTTACTAAGGGTTCCTAAACTAAGTATTTATGAGCTAAAATTAGCACACTATTATGATGTACTGAAGAATCTATATCAATATTTTATTATTTATTCTTTCAGCAAAATTTATTTTTAAAATATCTACCATTGTGACATGCATTGTACTAGATATACATAGGTGTATATGTAATTTAAATGTAAATATTATCTCTTCAAACACAAAAACAACTCTATAAAGAAGAGTAATTAATGTTACTATTAATCCCACTATACAAAAAAAACAACAAAGGCTTAGAGAGGTTTACCTAATAAAGGCAGGACTGGAATCAAGGCTCTGCATCTGAAACCATGCTCTAAAAAAATATTTATTGTTGAAATATTACATATGTCCCTTTTTTTCTCCCATTGACCTCTTCCAGCCCATCCCTATCCTCTACCCTAGGCCCTAATCACCCCATTGTTTGTGTCCATGGGTTATGCATATATGCCTATAAGGTCTTTGATTGATCTCTTCCAATCCACACACTCTCCTATGCTTGAATTCAATTACTCCTTCCTTCCTTCCTCCCTTCCTTTCTTCCTTCCTTCCTTCCTTTCTTCCCTTGGTTAATCCTCACCTTGGGATATTTTCCTCCACTGATTTTTTTAGAGAGGAAGGGTGAGACAGAGAAAGAGAAACATCCACAGGTTGCCTCATGCATATGCCTCAATCAGAGCCAGGGATAGCCAGGATCAAGCCAGGATCTACCCTGCAACTGAGACACTTGCCCTTTACCAGAATTGAACCAGTGACTCTTCAGGCCACAGGGCTGTGCTTTAATCACTGAGCCAAACTGGCTAGGGCTGGAACCCATTGTTTTTTGTTGTTTTTTCTTATTTTTATTATTTAAAGTATTATATATGTCTCCTTTTTCCCCAATTGACTCCCCCCACCTGGCCGGTCCCACCATCCAGACAAGCCTCCACCACCCCAGTGTCCATGTCCATTGGTTATGCTAATATGCATGCATACAAGTCCTTTGGGGTTGATCTCTTACCCACCCACCACTCCCTTCTCTTTGAGGTTGGATGGTCTGTTCAGTGTTTTTTTTTTGTCTCTGGGTCTATTTTTGCTCATCAATATATGTTGTTCATTATATCCCACATATGAATGAGATTATGTGATATTTATCTTTTTTCTGACTGGCTTATTTCACATAGCATAATGCTCTCCAGATCCATTCATGCTATTCAAATGGTAAAAATTCCTTCTTTTTATAGCAGCATAGTATTCCATTGTGTAGATGTACCACTGGAACCCATGTTTTAATTGACAAATTGTACTACTGAAGCATCCATATTATATAAAACCTGCTATTTGAAATTTGAACCCTGCTATTTGACTTCTGTAAATACTTGCTTGCTTAAATAATAAGGAAAATAAAACTAATCCCACTTCAGAGAGGCCATTAAACCTTTCCTGGACAAAATTTTCAGTGCTGGCACCAGGCCAGGCCTTTGGTTGAGGTCTCAAGGCCCCAGCACATAGGAGTTCTTTAAGAACTTTCAAAAGGGACTGGGAACACCTCATAGTTCAGAGACAAAGAAGGTAAAAACATATAAATAGGAAAAATTCCTCCATGTTGGGGCCCAGAATTTGAGAGACATTTTCATCTGGACCCGTGATTAATAAATGTAACTCCATCTCTCTAATTATTGCTTGCTTCTTTTCTGGTTTTCTGTAACACTACATGATGAGGATTGAATGATGAGCACATCAAACACCTCTTCTGACAGCAGAAACCCTACAGTATAGTTACTGAGACAGATTTTAATTAAATCACACAAATGTATAAACACAAATAGTAATATGTATTCAGGAGTTCAAATACAAGCTATTAGAATAAAACTATAATGAAGAATTTGACAGAGAAAAAAAAAACTGTCCTGAAAGTTAGATTTGAGCTACTTTCTGAAGTATAAGGAAGCATTACATTGATGGCTGTAATGAAAAAGAAGTTGGAGAGCAAGCATTTGTGGACAGAAGGAAAAGCCATAAGGCAGGGTATGATGACATGAGAGGAAATCCAAAGTGGCTGTGACACCTTGAGCAAGGAGACTGGCATGAAAATGATAAAGTATTAGAGGCCCAATTGTCCTGGACCATGTAGGCAATGTTAGGAATGTTTGTCTTTTTCCTAAGAACTTTGAGAATCCACTCAGTGACTTTTAAAAATATGTTTTTATTGATTTTTTTTAGAGAGGGGAAAATGAATAGGGATAAAGAGAAACATAGACATGAGAAACATTGATTGGTTGTTTCCCACAAGAACCCCAACTGGGGATTGAACCTGAAACCTGGGTATGTGCCCTGACCGGGAATCGAACCAGAGACCTTTTGTTGTGTGGGAGGATGCTCCACCAACTGAGCCACACGTGCTGATCCACTCAGTGACTTTGAACTTTTAAAACTTCTATCTACTTCAAAACTCTTAGCAGACTTACTGTACATAAACACAAGCATATTTGAAATTTCTTTAATTTTTGTGAAGAACGTTTTGTTATAAATATGTCTTGAGTTGTCCAAGGTTTTTATTTTAAGTTATTTATTACTTTTAATTACTTTCACTTTCTCTTCATTGCCTATTAGTTGGTTGTAGGATATTTAGCTAACCCCATCCGTCTGGAATATCCAGAGTTTCTCTTAGTCTATTGGGGCTGCTATAACATGATACTATAGACTAAGTGGCTTATACAAAAAAAAAAAAGAAACATATTACTCACTGTTCTGGAGGTTGGGAAGTCCAAGATTAAGGCACAAGCCAATTCAGTGTCTGGTGAGAACTTGTTTCCTGGCTCATAGAAGGCTGTCTTCTTGCTGTGTCCTCTGACCCAGTCTCCACACTTCTGACATAATTACCTCCCAAGGGCTGCACTCCCAATACCATCACAATGGGAAGCAGGATTTCAATTTCTAAAAGGGTGGGGGGTGGCACAAACCTTTAGTCTATAACGAAAATGTATAATGATGCTTGCCCATATTTCTATAGAAAAGATGTATGATGTAATTCCACCCTCAAATTTTTCTTAAAAGGAGTCACTTTATTGTTATAATCAGGTACTGTTTTTTTCTGCATTGAAACGTGGGCAAAAGTAAAAGATATCTTTCTTTCAGTGAACCAAGTTCAAACAATATTTGAGAGCCATATATGTCCTTACTTCCTGGGTCATTACTACCTAATAACACCATTTTTATAATGACGAGTGGTACAAAAGGGTACAGGCAGAAGGAAAAGAGACACCCCTATACCCCACCAAGTCTATGTCCTCTTGAGAGAAATAAGGAAGGCTTCAGACCAGGCAAGGTCTGTCTGGTACGGGGCTTCATGTAGAACTGCAGTTTTGCCAGCTTTTTTTCATAGAAAAGGGGAAATGAAATAAAATTGTAGAAAAGCATGGAAAGGAGACAGTATCACATAATTACAAAGTTATGATGAACTTAGAATTTTAGAAAATAAAGCCAGGACAGATGAGAAGACAGGATCGGTATGCAGCTTATGAGACATGAAGATGGAAGTGTGGTATTTGCTGATTTTTGAAATAGAGACTTTTCACAAAAGCAGATTTTATGACCTCTAACAACAGAGGACCTACAACCAACAGAGGAACCAAGGTCTGCATTCAATCATGAGACTATTTCTTGAGAATGGTAAGTTATTAGACTCTCATGTGAGTAATTACATAAAAATATTGTTATTAATATTGTTACAAGGAAATACACATTGCTGAGACTCATAAAACTTTCTGTTTTTATGGAAATTAATAGTCAGGAAAAACACACTAAAAGGAGATGATCAATATGTATGTACAGAGATTTGGCTCCTGATAAACACCAACATGATAACATCGTGTCTACTCAGCACATTAGTAAAATTTGACAAGATTTATGAATTGTCTTAGCAACCTCCCCTGGAAATGAAGTTTGGCTGATGCAATGCCATCTTAGGAAAGGCCAGATCTGCATATCATTAACATTTGTGTTGGTGGGTTCCCAAAAATGGGGTAATCTGACCCAAAATGAGTGTTATAATAAAAACCCCTGCTTTCCATACAGAAGTGTGAAACCATCTGAGGGAAGCAAAATATTAGACATTTCTTCAAGCACAAATGTCTGGTGTCAAAACTAACTGCAATAGTGCTATGTTCAGCAGCTGCACCTGCATGGTAACTAGGGAGCTATCTGCGTGTTTGTTTCACACATCAGAATTTAAAGTAGAGGGTGGAATTCGCTGGGCAACATCTCATGAAAATGGAGTGGGGTTTTCTTCCTCCCTCTGTAATTTGAGCCTGAAGCCTTAAAACAAGCATAAGCCATGACATAACAGTGTTTTATCTGTGGAAAAATGAAGCTAATGGCATTTAAAAAGGAAACATGCCTATTTGGCCACGGACCACTCCCCCATTATAACTATCTTGGAATTTCCTTTTTAAGCAATCTTTCCTAGAGACCCAGTGTTGGCCAAAGACCAATTTACTTGTTGCCAAAAGTTATTTCTCAGGCTCAATTATCTAGAAAGCTCATGAAATGTGTGCCTTGGCAGGCTAAGGGAAAAAAAATTAATCAGGTTTTCCAGAGGAACTCTCAGAATTTCCAATCCAAGATCCCATTTTGGTTAAAAGAGGGTACAAAGATAGAAACATTAATAAAGAAAAAATGACATTTATCTGTTGTTCAACTTTGACAGATTTGTTCTATCAGGTCCCTCCTAGTAGACAGAAAGGAAATGGTTAATGTGAAGGGGATGATTAAAAGATCTAGAACTAAGGATCTCCAAAATGCCCATTCATAGCATGACGACATAGGTAACCTTAAGGAAAGACCTAGACATTGCAGGCAGAATAAAAGTCTCTTTTTTTAAGGCATTTGGGCCAGATGAGTATGACAAAATCAAAGAGAACCACAAGGTTAGTTTTGGATCCATATCAGGTGGAGCTCCAGGAGATGAATGGTGACCTAGGACTTAGCTTATTTATACCTGTCTGACCAGTCATGACACCAGCCACGAGCTGTTTAAAGAAGCTCCATACCTTCAGCTGTTCAAAAACCCAGCTGGCTCCCTTTACCTCTGCTCCCATTTTGCTATAGCCTCATAGAAATTCCCTTTCACCCCCAAACCCAAGATCCACTCTCTTCCATTTTTCTTCCTAAGGAAATTAGTATTCCTTTAATGAGAAAAAAAATCCAATTTACTTAAAAAGAAATGGAGTTTGATCTTTAGATTTTGCTCAGCTTAGTTCTTGTCATTTATTTTAATTAGCTTCTTCCAATGTCTGCCTTTGAATA
>PVJN01022093.1:0-34318 GCA_004026805.1 Lasiurus borealis
CTTTTCAGGTTTAGCTGATTTGAAATATGGGTGAAGCTATACTAAGCTTTGAACAAAGAACATTTATCCTAAAGTGCCCTTTAGACTTTTTTTATGGGGACTCATAAAAGATAAAGTTTCTAGTACAAAACCAAGCAACAGTCAATGAATTAAGGACACACAAATACCAAACAAAATAATTCTTGATGTTTGTGATTCCATTGCTTTGAGTTATCAACAGTGCCTTGACCAGAATAGTTATCAGTTTGAAAACAGACATTGACAAAAACAATTATTCATTTTTGTAGATTCTTTTAAATTTTGAAAATGAACTGTATGTTAATAAACATTGACTTTGTAATCATTCAAAGTGTGTGTACATTTTTGGGGACATCTGTGTGTATTTTGCATGCTACTAACTGCTTTACTTTTTATGAATAAAGGAACTTTTTCAAAGCAAAAAAAAAGATGCTTGCTTTTACTATTCAGATCTCATTTACTCATACATACTTTTATATGCATAGATTATTTCAGGAAAAATACACAAGAAATTGTTTGCCTCAGGGGAGGGGAACTAGGTAACGAGGGGGCAGGAGTTGGGGTGATTTTTCACCTTATACATTTTCTATCTTTTGAATTTAAATGCATATGAATGTATTACCTATATCAAAAATTCTTTTCTTCAAAAAATAAATTGGCTTCACGTTAAGAAAAAGTGCAAATTTCTGGGTCAACTCTTGACCTAATGAATCAACTCCCCAGGGGGCAGATTTTTCCTGCCGTTTAAACAAGTTTCCAAGTGACTGGTAAGCCCAGGACAAGTTGGGACACCTCTGCAGTAGGACTCGGTAATGAAGCACTGCTAAGAAGGGACCAGGATGTTTGTCAAAGGTGACTGGTTTAGCTCCATACTTTTTGAATCAACCCTACCCTCTTACAAACCCTCCACTTAGGGTTTGCTGGACTGTGGGGTACAAACTAGGGATCACTCATCTCCACTCATTAACTACAATCCCAGTCTAAGTCTGAAAGGACTGGCCTCCAACAGTCCCCATGGTGTGTGTGGATGGAGGGGTTCAGCCCTGAGAAGGCTGAGGTGTCATTCTTACTTCCATCACTACATAATGAAAACCCCTTGTTCTACAGAGGAAGGAAATAAAACCAAAGAAAAGGACTTTTCCTGTGTCACACAGCACTGAGAGCAAGGCTGAGGTGCAGGCCCAGCTATGCTTTTGCCTCCATAGCCCATATATTGAATTTTAGCTCCATCCCTCAAATGCCAGAAATGTTTTCTGATTTATAACTATTCCCTGCATACTACCTCAAAGGAAGGTAAAAGCCTTGGATTCAGGTAGCCCTCGTTTTTATGGTGAAATTTCCAGAGATGGTCTCCCTTTGTAAATAATTTCATTCCTTTGAGAACCAGCCCTCTCAGACCATCTAAAATGGGACAGAATTCAGTTCACATTCCCTTCGTCTGGTACCTACCACCCATGGGACAGACTGGATTCTAAACTCTGCATGTGTGTTCCAGCCCATAGGACGGCTTGTAAACTAAGAAGTAATACCATTCTCATGGTCAGAGATCTCCTGGCTGCACTCTGCTACTGTGTCAACTTTCCTAATCTTGCTCTCCTGATAGAATGGTAAGCACAGCAACTCTGTTAGGTGATCTTGGACATGTTATTTCTCCCCTCGGAGCCTCACCTTCCCCTGTTGAGCCTCTCCTTCCTCCTTTTTGCCAAACTCTAAGCCTTCCACCTAGGTAGGTGGACCTGAGAGCATCTCAGGCTCATGCCTAATGTATCAGGATCCCAAGGAGCATTAAAATATGTCCTGAGGCCCTAAAACAGCATGAGAGTTGCTCAAAGAGGGGGTAGGTGACCAGGAAGGAGCTTCTGGGGATGTAATAAAGGGAGCACAAAAGCGGATGAACTCCAAGCCAGAGTCCATGGCACCAATGCAGACAGCACAGTAGAGAACCAAGGATGGCAGCTCACAGCCTAGTAGGGGCGAGGTCTGCCTGGTTCCCTGAGCAGTAGAGGAAGATGTATGATGACTAAGCACCAGACAACCTCCAGCTCCCTCACCTCCCACTCCATACCTAGACCATATAAGCTCTGCAGAATATATAGCTGTCATCTCAGATGGCAGAAGAGGGACAGAACCCTCTTGACTGAGTGTACTCCTGAAATGACTGAGTGATCATGCACTCACCCAACTGAATTCACCAGGAAGTGATCAGATTACATTTCTGCTATCAAATGGTAATAGGTACTATAGAAAGTAATTAAGAAAATGAGTTATCATTTTGGCACACCTTAGTTTTCTTTAAAAATTGTATGTATGTATGTATGTATATATGTATTTTTAATTCTTTTTTTTAGTTGTTGTTGTTAATCCTAAGATATTTCTTCCAATGATTTTCAGGGAGATTGGAAGAGAGAGGGAGTGACAGAGAGAAACATCGATGTGAAAGAAACACATTAATTGGTTGTCTCCAGCACGTGCCCCCACTAGGCCTGGGTTGGGGAGGAGCCTGCAACCCATGTATGTGCCCTTGACTGGAATCAAACCAGGGACCCTTTGGTCTGCAGGCCAACTCTCTATCCACTGAGCCAAACCAGCTAGGGCTATTTTTAAAATTCTTTATTGTTGAAAGTATTACATATGTCCCTCTTCTCCTCCTCCCATTGTGTCTATTTTAAAGAGAGGAAGGGAAAGAGGGAGAGAGAGAGAAATATTGATTTGTTGTTCCACTTATGCATTCATTGGTTGATTCTTGTATTGATGGAGAATATAAGAATGGGGGAGGGAGGATTAGCAATTCTAAATCTGTGCCAATAACCTAATGTACATTCTTTTTTACAGAGAGGAAGGGAGAGGGATAGAGAGTTAGAAACATTGATCAGCCGGCTCCTGCACACCCCCTACTGGGAATATGCCTGCAACCAAGGTACATGCATGCCCTTGATGGGAATATTACCTGGGACACTTTAATCAGCAGACCAAACCCGTTACAGCTTAAAGTACATTATTGATAGCCTATAATTAAGTCACTGTCCTTTTCTTAACAATCTGGTCTATCAAGACCTGTTTTCCTAATTACTCCAAATTTACAAAGGAGCTATAAACAAAGAATGTAACAGTTTTGTTACAGGGGAGGTTACTAGCACCACCCAAACTAGGATTTAGATACAATCTAACTTCCCCTTCTAACTGACCCAGGAGGGACTGTGGAAGCCCATCACAAAAGCCTGGTAGTTAAGAAACAGACAAAAAACAAAAAACCCAAAGGATATATTCATATTCATATTCACTCACTCAGGGATTTAGAGAACTGACCACTGAGTCACTGTCTGGTACATCTGGAAATAAATGGGTTTATCCTGGATCTCAGAGTATCCCTATGTATATTTCGGTCACCTGGTAAATTCTGTAACAGTATGTGCCCTGACCAGTGATCAAACCCTCAATCTTGGCATATTGGGACAATGCTCTAACCAAATGAGCTGTATCCAACCAGAGCCACATCTGAGTTTTCTGACTTTAAAATTCCATACAGCTATAGGTGGACGAGAATCATACAGACCTGCTGTTGCCTATTTGCTGCTCACATTTTTAAAACAATATATTTTATTGATTTTTTACAGAGAGGAAGGGAGAGAGACAGAAAGTCAGAAACATCGATGAGAGAGAGACATCGATCAGCCGCCTTCTGAACACCCCACAAAGGAGATGTGCCCGCAAGCAAGGTACATGCCCCCAACCGGAATCGAACCTGGGACCTTTCAGTCTGCAAGCTGACGCTCTATCCACTGAGCCAAACCGGTCTCGGCTGCTCACATCTTTTATGATCTAGGTGGCATATGTGACTTTCCCTCCCTAGCCTCAGTCTCTTTGCCTGCAGAATGGGGCATATAGCAGTACCTACCCACAGTATTTTTGTGAAAATGAATATTTTAGTCATTAGAATAGCTAAATTTAAGACAGTGACAATACCATGTGTTGACAAAGATGTGGAGCCACTAGACCTTTCACACATTGCTGGTGGAGCACAAATTGACACACTTCAAAAAATGGACAGTATCTACCTTTGTTAATACTATATGCATATACTCAATGACTCAGTAATTTTAATTCTGGACAAATACCCAACAGAAATAAGTCCTTTGTCTACCAAAATATATGTTTAAGAATGTTCACTATAACTTTATTCACAAGAGAAATAAAACTAGAAATAACAGATTCATCAACTGTAAGATGAAAAATAAATTTCAGTATATTAATACAATGGAATACCAAATAGCAATGAAAGAAACTATTAAATAAACACCATCATGGATTCATTTCACAGAAATAATACTGAGCAAAAGAAGCTAGACACAAGATAACTGATTGGCCGAGACTGGTTTGGTTCAGTGGATAGTCGGTCTGTGGACTGAAGGGTCCCAGGTTTGATTCCCATTAAGAGCATGTACCTTGGTTGTAGGCACATCCCCAGTGGGGGGCGTGCAAGAGGCAGCTGATTGATGTCTCTCTCATCGATGTTTCTAGCTCTCTGTCCCTCTCCCTTCTTCTCTGTAGAAAATTAATAAAATATATTATATATATATATATATATGTATATATATATATATATAAAAGATAACTGATTGTATGAGTCCACTGAAATGAAGACCAAAGCCAGGCACAAACTAATCTGGGTTAGAGATGATGAAATAATAGTTACCTTTGGCAGAGAGGCAGGTATTGAAAAGGGAAGCTTCTGGGATGCTATAAACTCTCTAACTATCCAGGTGGTAGTTTCATGGGTCTATCCTATCTAATAAAAGAGTAATATGCAAATTGACTGTCATCTCAACACACAAGATGGCTGCCCCCATGTGGACACAAGATAGCTGCCACATTGTATCCTACAATGTAAAATTACATGTGCTTGGACAAAGAGGAAAAAAAGAGTCCTGAGAAAAGTTTTCATCTGGTTGTCATGTGTTGCACTATTCACTAATGGACAGTCTTCTGTTAGAGCCAGCAGGGGAGGGCAGTTGGGAGGGACCAGACCTGCAAGGGAGGACAGTTAGGGGTGACCAGGCCTGCAGGGGAGGGCAGTTAGGGGCAAACAGGTTGACAGGGGAACAGTTAGGCATCAATCAGGCTGTCAGGGGAGTGGTTAGGGGGTGAAGAGGCTGGCAGGCAGAAGAAGTTAGGGGCAATCAGGAAGGCAGGCAGGTGAGCAGTTGGGAGCCAGGAGTCCTGGATTGTGAGATACGTCCAAGTGCCCATTTAGGCAGTCGGACATTCCTCGAGGGATCCCAGATTGGAGAGGTTGCAGGCTGGGCTGAGGGACACTCCCTTCCCCCAGGCACAAATTTCATGTACTGGGCCTCTATAGTATATATAAAAATTCACTGAGCTATAATCACATTGTGTACTACATGTAAGTCATAACTCAAATTTCAAAGGAAGGATGTGAAAAATGTGATAGTGTATGTTGCATGCTTAGCATGATGTCGGTGTCAGTTTCTGAAGGAACTGTGAGGCCCTGAAGCCTCTCCTTCATATGGCTGCCCAACAGTTCACAGCCAAGGCTCGGAAGATATTGGAAGGGAAAGCGGGGGTTGTTGCACACGCCCAGAGAGGACTTATCTGCCTTATTGCCCAGGAGTTCAACTGAGGCCTTGGACAAAGCTGCAGAAAGGAACACTCATCAGCTTCTTTGCTTCTATCTCAGTCAGCCAGTGCAGTGCCGCCCCTGCTGGGCTGTGGGCCCATCCTTGTGAAGCTGCTATGGAAGGAACCTCTAGAGAAGTGACATCCACATCTACTAGTAAATGGTAAAGGAGGAAACTTTTAAGCCCCTATCTATCTGGACCCATCACCATCAGAGGACTGGGGACCCCAGCTGGACTGGAAGGTTGTCAGAGTGAATCTGCCCATGAGGCTGAAATGAATTATGTAACCTGTCCCCAGGCCACATAGTAGGGAATTGAACCTAGGGCTGACCCACCATAGATGAGTCAAAGCTTCTCACAAGAGCATGGGCTGCCCTCTGTTCCACTCCCTCCTCCAGAAGGAGTCTATGGGGATATATGGGTGCCCACTGTGGTCTGAGAGTGGTCATGCTGCCCCCAGGAAAAATAGGGTCAGGGTTGGGCTTGCCCGCAGTCGGGTCTTGACCCGTCCCCAAGAAGTACTAGTGCTGATTGGCTCCAGACAGCAGATGGTGCTAGAGGGTCAGATGGCTATCCAAAGAGAGCATCATCACTAAACCTACCCCCTCACTGAGATGCTTCCAGAAGCTGTCCTCTCTCCTCTCCAGGTCCCAGACTCCTGTCCATATCCCTGGGATGGCCATCAGAGACGGGGTGCCAGGGCAGTTTGATCGTACACCCACAGTGTGACCCTGGAAATAGCCTCTAACCCTATGGGCTAGTGTCCCTCTGTGAAATCAAGTTCACAGCAAATCCTAGCAGCAGGGATTGGGTAGGCTGTCAAGAGTGCAGTAGTGCAGTGCATCAAATGACAAAACCATGACAAACCTGACCTACCATCTCCCACCTGTCCTCCCACCTGTCTGATTCTATGGGGTTCCAGAGGACCCCAGCACCAAGGCAGCATTTGGAACCAGCACACTGGGGCAAAGACCACCAGAGAGGACAATCTGTCTGAAAAGACTGCAGCCCAGCCTGCCAGCTGACTGCCCAGGAAGCCCTGGCCAGGCCCTGAGATGCTGAGCATTCCTGTGCCAGACGCAGGAGACATCCGTGGGTTAAGGCGAGTGGGACTTTAGCATGTCCTATTATAAGCCAAGTGCCAGTTTTTGAATGCTGAATATCCCGTCAGGAAGACCTGCCTGCCAAGGGGCCACTGAGTGGCAAGGATTTCCCAAGGAGAATCTCTGAGTCCAGGCCCAGCCAATGGCCCACTAACTGGCTCAGAAAGCTACCAGTTTGGACTGTGCCAATCAGTCAATAAATATTTACCCAGTATCCTCTCTGCTCAAGTCCTAGGCCACTAGTGGTAAACAAAACAGAAAATCGACCTCTGCCTTTAGGGAGTTTGTCTTCTAGTGGAGTAGATAGAATAAGCCTAAATTAAAGAATGTTAGGTAGATAAGTACTATCAAGAGTTGATCTAGGAAGTAAAGGTGGAAGGGCGGGGACAAAATACAATTAAGCAGAAACTTGCAGAGGAAGGCACCAGGCATGGGAAGAGGTGGGATAAGTATTCAAGCGGAGCACTTGCAAAGGCTCTCAGAGAAGAATGAGCTTGGGCCCAGCCAGTGTGACTCAATGGTTGAGCATCGACCTATGAACCAACAGGTCACGGTTTGATTCCTGGTCAGGGCACATGCCCAGGTTTCCAACTCCATCCCCAGTGGGGGCCAATCAATGATTCTCATCACTGATGTTTCTACTTCTACCTCTCTGAGAACAACAAAAATATATTTTTTAAAAAGAATCAGCTTAGTATGTCCTAGAAACAGCAAGGCCAGCATCATTAGAACTGAATGAATGGGGCAGAGTGAAAAGAGATGAAGGCAGAAAAGCAGCTAAGGATAAAATCATAAAGAGCTTTATAGGGAGGACACCATAAGAAAGTTAGATTTTAGCCGAAACCGGTTTGGCTCAGTGGATAGACCGTTAGTCTGGTCCCAGGTTCGATTCCGGTCAAGGGCATGTACATTGGTTGCGGGCACATCCCCAGTAGGGGGCGTGCAGGAGGCGGCTGATCGATATCTCTCTCTCATCGATGTTTCTTTCTATCCCTCTCCCTTCCTCTGTGAAAAATCAATAAAATATATTAAAAAAAAAAGTTGGATTTTATTCTATTTGCATTTAGCAACCTCAGGGGATAAAGGGTTAGCAGGTGGAATGATAATCTACTCCTGTGACTGTATGGAGAATGGGTTGTAGTTGGAGAAAGAAGGAAAGTAGTAAGATCTTTTCGGAGGCTTAAACTAAGACAGGATCTGTAAGATGAAGAGAAAGACATATTTGGAGGTATAGTTAATGGACTACATATGGATAATAGCTGTAAGAATGGTGATACTATTTACTGAGGTAGGGTGGTACTATTTACTGAAGGGTCTTGGGTTTGGTTCTGGTCAAGGCACATGCCCAGGTTGCAGGCTCAATCCCCAGTAGGGGGCATGCAGGAAGCAGCTGTTCAGTGATTCTCATCATTGATTCTTTCCCTCTCTCTTCCTCTCTGAAATAAAAACATATTTAAAAAAAAAAAGAATTATCAAAGGAAGTTGGGCAGCAGCAGTCAAAAAGTAAAAAAACAAGTCTAGTGTAATGGTAGACAAATTATTTCCAGGACATCATTTTGTTCATCACTTCAAACGCTAAAACTAGAATTTAATAGTCAGGAAAATAACTACTATACTTAGCAATGGGGAAATCAACTTGATATAGCCAATTACTTTAGTGGAGTGGCCCAGTGAAATGTCATATGAGTAGGCAGAGAACAGATAACCATTTTAATTTTGCTAACAAGGGGAGCATAGAAAAGGGGCAGATACTTATGAGGTTTCCAATGTCAAAGAAGTTTGTTTTTAGGACTAAAGATACTGGGGCCATGTTTGTATGCTACTGGGAATAATCCAATTGAGGAGGTCCACTTTACAGGTGCAGCTGCAAAGAAGTTTGTGGAGGTGGTGGCAGGAAGAATAAAGAGTTATTGTCTGATTGTACTCTGAAGTATTAATAGGCAAGGTCATCAAGAGTTTTAGAGTTCTGGAGGGGAGGTACTGGCAATTTGAGAAGACAACATGTGAATCAGTCCTTTGGAAGCTAAGAAAGAATCTCAGGAAGTGGAGGGGATTGTCTGGCAATATCTATGGTTGCTTTGACATTTGTATAAATGCGTCCCCACCATTATAGTTGTGTCAATATCTCTAGCCATGCCCTACTGCTCAGTGTAGGCATCAGGTTCTGGTCAGAAAACCCCAGTCTGGACTACAACAGGTTCCCAACCAGCAACTTCCCTGACCTTCCGCACCCCTTACGCCCCCCCAACCCCCCCACAGCCGAAGAACTCCCTAAAGAAGATGTCAGGTCACAGTCAGTGCTGGCTCTACAAACTTGATTTCAGTTTTATTTTTCTTTTCAAATGTCTAAATAGCCTGGTCAGTGTGGCTCAAAGGTTGAGCACCAAAGGTCACATGCCCAGGTTCTGGGCTTGGTCCCCATTAGGGGGTGTGCGAGAGGCAGATCAATGAGTCTCTCTTGTCACTGACGTTTATCTCCCTCTCCCTCTCCCTTCCTCTCTGGAATCAATAAAACTATATTTAAAAATAAAATAAAATGTCTACATAATATGCTAGTGTCTCACACAGGTGAGTGAAAACGGACAGTGCCTTTTCATCCTTTAGGTTTCAGCTCAATGTCACCTCCTCAGAAACCACCAGCCTTATTACTTACCCCACAGTATATTGTTAAAATTTAATTCAAATTTATCTAAATTTAAAATTTTAGCCCAGCTGGATGTGGCTCAGCAGTTGAGCATTGATCCAGGAACCAAGAGGTCACTGGTTCAATTCTTGGTTAGGGCACATGCCCAGGTTTCATGCTCAATCCTAGTGGGGGCATGCAGGAGGCAGCCGATTGATGATTCTCTCTCATCACTCTCCCTCTCCCTTCTTCTCTGGAATCAATAAAAAAAAAAAAATGTAAATACATTTTAAAATTTAACTCACAAACTAATTAAGTTGTGCAGACTACTAGCCCTGGCTAAAAGAGTACTTCTTTTTATTCTCTTGCCTCCTACCCTGCTTTATTTCTCTTCATAGCAAATGATATTCCTTTTATATTTGTCTTCCAGAAGAGTACCAGATAAACTCTGTGAGGGCAGACACTTGGTGTTGAATGCCACTGTATTATTCCCAGTGCCTGATAGTACCTGGCATATAACAGGTACTCAGTAAATAATTGTTGACTGTTTAAAGGCATTTCCTTATGTTTTCCCTTTAAAAGTTGTTATATTTTACAAGACACCTGGCTAACACAGGAAATAATGAAACTTCAGAGCTGCGATTACCTGGAACCTGGGACTGGGGGGGCCTCACCATCCTTCTGTTTCCTTTGCACATAAAACAGTTCTGTCTTACAGGGACAGGACACAGCTGCAATGAAGTAAAAATAGCGTCTAAGCCCACCCATTATAGTTGTGTCAATATTTCTAGCCATGCCCTCTAGTCACTTGTCTGACTCAAGGTATCTGTGATATACTACATGACCAGCCACTACCAGCACTCTACCATACCACTCAGCTCAGCTGGTGCCTGGCAGTAGCTTATTTACTCCCATGGACATTATTTTTTTTTAAATATATTTTATTGATTTTTTACAGAGAGGAAGGGAGAGGGATAGAAAGTCAGAAACATCGATGAGAGAGAGACATCGATCAGCCGCCTCCTGCACACCCCCTACTGGAGTTGTGCCCGCAAGCAAGGTACATGCCCCTGACCGGAATCGAACCTGGGACCTTTCAGTCCGCAGGCCGATGCTCTATCCACTGAGCCAAACCGGTCTTGGCTCCCTTGGACATTATTAAAACACTATGGCAACATCTCTTCTTGCTTAACTCATTTGCCACACTCCCCCAAATGACAGCAGCCCCTAACTACACTCTGGCTGAGAAAGCTTAGCCCCTTTGCTAGAATCACATACCCACCCCCTCTAACATACAGAAACCTGCTTTCCCTTCTTCCTATTCAATAAATCCTGCCAATTTATTCTTACCTTTGATCTCCCCTTTAGACAAATATTACCTGTCCTTTGCCTCAAGTCTTGGAAAGCCTTAACATTCTCTCATAAACAGGAGCATGAATATGCACAAGGCTTGGAATGTTGGGTGTCAGGGAGTTATAGGCTTTACATTAAAGACAGGTCCCTGTTGACCCAAGATACCAGGCCAAGCAACAGATAGATTTAGGACTCACAACTCACATCTCTCAGTTCATCTAGCTACCACTCCTCTCACTCCATCACCAGGAACCCAGATAAGAGCCAAAGCAGAGCTTAGATTCCATCAAGTTCATGAGGGTGAGAAAGGCCCTCTGTGCACACAAGGCCTACAAAATGTAGGCATAGAACCACATATTGGTAAAGATTTTCAGTAAGATGAGGAAATGGTCAGGTGATGAAAGGCCAGCATAAGATTACATTTACTACACTTTATTAAAGCCTAAACAGCTGATTAGTTTCTAACAGTCTTATACAGAATATCAGATTGTAGAATCTAAAAACAAAACAAAACAAGATAATTCTTTAGCTCCAAGAATACTCCAAAATCAAATTGTCTTCAGGGAGAAAGGTGAAATTATTTCACTTAGATAATAATAGATGGAGGTACGGAGTGGTAAATAACACAAAGATTTTTTAAGCAGTGAAAATACTCTGTATAATGGTGGATACATGTAAATACATGTGTCCAAACCCATAGAATGTACAACCATGAATTGAATGTACAGCTAAAACCCACAGAATATTCACCAAGAGTGAGTGAATCCTAATGTAAATTATGGATTCTGAGTGATTGTTAATATAAGTACAATTTTAATAAAAGTGCCATTCTGGTAGGGTATGTTAATAGGTGGGGAGATTATATGTGGGGCCAGCAAGCATATGGGCAATCTCTGTATCTTCTTCTCAATTTTGCTGTGAACTCAATACTTCTCCTAAATTTTGGAATGGGATGTCCCATCTCATCTAATAAAAGAGTAATGTGCAAATTAACCATCATTCTGCTACACCCACCAGCCAATAGGCGTGAGTATGCAAATTAACCCAACCAAGATGGCTGCAGCCATGGAGAGAGCAGGAGGCATGGGTTTACCCAGTAATGGAGGAAGCCTAGTTTTCCACACACCCTGGCCAGGCTAGGCCTCCACTCAAAGCTACAAAGTTTCAATTATAGAAGATAAATAAATCCCAACAAAAATGGCGACAACAACAGAGCTGGAGAGAGCAGAAGGCTTGGATTGCCCCCAGCGATGGAGGAAGCCAAGCTTTCCGCACACCCTGACCGGCTTAGGCCTCCACTCAAGGCTACAAAGTTTCAATTACAGAAGATAAATAAATCCCAGATACCAAGGCCTCCACTTGAGTCACTGGGGGGGTGTTGCCAGCCTGCAAACTACCAAAGGCCCCTCACTCAGGCTACCCCCACCTGATCCAGGACACCCTTCAGGGCAAACCAGATGGCCCCCACCCATGCACCAGACCTCTAGCTTATCTAATAAGAGTAGTATGCAAATTGACCATCACTCCAACACACAAGATGGCCAGCAAGGGAGGGCAGTTAGTAGTGACCAGGCCAGCAGAGGAAGGAAGTTGGAGGCAACTGGGCCTGCAGGGGAGGGCAGTTGGGGGGGGGGGGAAACCAGCCTGCAGGGGAAAGCAGTAGGGGCAAACAGGCTGGCAGGGGATCAGTTAAGTACCAATCAGGCTGTCAAGGGAGTGGTTAGAGGGTGATCAGGTTGGCAGACAGAAGCAGTTAAAAGGATGGCAGGCAAGCAGTTGGGAGCCAGCAGTCCTGGTGTGTGAGAAGGATGTCCAAGTGCCCATTTAGTCCCGATTCTGGATTGGGCCTAAATGGGCGGTCAGACATCCCTTGAGGGATCCCAGATTGGAGAAGGTGCAAGCTGGGCTGAGGGACACACACACCCCCATTCACAAATTTCATGCACCCGGCCTCTAGGTTCCATATATACCTCCTTAAAAAAAAAAAAAACACCTTTCATTTCTAATCTATCTATTGATCTGTGAAAGTTCCTTTATCCTCAGGAACAATGGTTAGGCTGTTGTGCCTGGTGCTGAAATTGAAAATCATTTTCTTGATCAGATTTAGCTTTTTCAAATCTGGCCCATATAAATATCCTTGAGATACACAGTCAAGTTCAGCCCATGAGCTCTGGGAATGTAGTGACCAGATTATACTTGACTTGATCCAAACCCAAGAGGGCTAGTGTGCAAACAAACCTCCCTCACTGTAATTCCCAAAAGGCTTGTCACACATTTGACTTCCTGAAGCAGGGGTGAGACACATACACTCACACACACACACACACACACACACACACACACACACACACGTCACTTTCTCTAGACCCCAAAACTGTAAGGAAACTCAGTGGTTTAATTTGGTTTAGTATTTTATAGGCTCTTGCCCACCCTTCAAAGGCCACTAAATATATATTTCAGCAAATTAAAAAAAACCTCTAATGCTTTCTGAGTCAGTTTTCAAACTTTTGAAACAGCTCAATGAAATAATTCATGTAAAATGCTTGGCACATGGGAAACCCTCACTGTTAGACATTATTCACTTAGCTATTTCTGCCATTTCAAGGACTATTGCCCTCCTGGGCACTCTAAATTCAACGCAACCTTTACAGTAATGGTCATTTCAGCACTCTACTCTCATTCACATGCTGAGTGCACCAGAACCCTAACCCTACTGAGTATGTCAACTATATCTTTTAGGATTGCAATATCAAAATTTTTAGAAGCCACGTACTCTTCTAAGACACCTAATATTGTAGGTCCATCTGCCACCCAGGTTGATAGCAGAAATGTCCAAATGCTTCGAAGAGGTGGCTTAAACAAACTCATTATGACAATCCAAGTCATCGATCCATTCCCAACCCTATTTAAAAAAATCTTGGCTTCTGTCTGGCCTATAGTGCTTGGTAGTTAAGAGTGTTAGCCTGCTCACTGAAGGGTCATGGGTTTGATTCCCATTCAAGGGGCCATATGATTCCTGGGGCACAAGGGATATAACCGATGTCTCTCTTACCTCATTATTCCTCTCCTCCCCCACCCTTCCATTCTTTACACACACATACATACACACAACACCTTGGCTTCTAATTGTCTAGAGCAGTGGTGGCAAACTGTGACTCACCAGCCTTGGTTTGCCGCTCTGTTAACTAATGAGTTTGCAGACTACTGGGATAGTCTACTATCTGGGATAGTCTACTACTGCAAGGAACAATAGCCTGTAATTATTGGAATCAAGAGTCTAGGTCAGCGGTCAGCAAATTCATTAGTCAACAGAGCGGCAAACAGCAGCTCACAAGCCAGTTTGCTGAGCACTGGTCTAGAGTAAGGTTATTTTTCCTACGATCTGAGGTGAAGTTGGAGAAACCCAACTTCACAATCATTAATGTTTTGTTTTAAAGAAGTTCAGTGCCAAAGACAAAATATGATGCCGTGGCGTGACACCAGGCAGAGAGGTCATAACCAGATCTCATCACTATGACCTTTTCAGAGGTTATGAGTTAATGCAGCGATTTTCAACGCTTTTCATCTCATAGCACACATAAACTACTACAATTCTGCGGCACACCAAAAGTATGTGTATTTTTTCCCCATCAGACAAAAATAGGTGTAATTTTTATTCCTTCACACTGGATGGTATTATTGTTAGCTATCGTCCTTTTCTTATTTGACAATCAACAAGAAAAGATCGTGCCCAACTAAACTGTTACTGAATATCTTAAAAATACTTGTCACACACCAGTTGAAAATTCCTGAGCTACTGCACTGCCACCTCAAAGATCTGATGAACTTATTTAAATGTCTCTCTCTCTCTCCAAAATTGGTTTGACTGTAGATAGAGCATTGGCCTGTGGACTGAAAGGTCCCAGGTTCAATCCCGGTCAAGGGCATGTACCTTGGTTTCGGGTACATCCCCGGTGCGGGGGGTGGGGGGGTGCAGGAGGCAGCTGATCGATGTTTCTCACTCATGGCTGTTTCTTAACTCTCCCTCTCCCTTCCTCTCTGTAAAAAAATCACTAATTTTTTTTTTTTTTTAAAGGGAGACTTTGTGAATACAGTCTCTTTCTAGAGGTCAGGGGTGAGATAGCTGAGGTCTTAGAGATAGCATCAAAGATGGCCTTGCTGAAGTTGCTCAGGGTGACAGTGCAGCCCCTGGCCAAAGTGTAGCAATCGCTAGCACTGGCCATCCAGGACATGAGCTGAAACGATGCAAGTGCCCCTGGGGGCAGGGATGAGGCACACCAGCACAGCCACAATGGCAGTTACCCTGCAAGGGATAGTGTGTGGCTTGTCAATATTGTTCCCACAAGAGCCTTGCCACACAGAGACTAGAGAGCTTGGCTGGTATGATGGTCCCACAGATGGTAGTGGCTACTTCCTCTGAGTACTTAACACCCAGACCAACATGTCCTTTGTAATTCCCAATAGGGATAAATGCCTTGAATCAGGTGCTCTGGCCAGCACGCCTGCTTTTACACATACTTTCAAAACCTCGTTTTTGAGGGTTGCCGGCAAGAAATGTCAATTATCTCAGATGCCTTGATGGGCAGGGAGAAGAGAGATCTCCAGGAACTTGATCTTCAGGTCCTTGGCCTTGCCTCCTTGAGCTCTGCAACCTCAGCCTGAATGCGACCTTGGCCCCAGATGCCACTGCCAAATCCTTCACTGAAGCCACCAGGACCTCCCATTCCACAGCTCTCCAGGCCCTCCCACAGTACCACGTCACCCGCCATTGGTGTTGCTTCAGAAAAGAAGCAAGGCTTAGCATGCTTTCTGAGCTGTAAGGAAACTCAAATGACTTAATTTGTTTTGGTATTTTGCAGTAGATTCAGAACTACTTCAGCATGGCTACCACTGAGAGGTACTTAAAGAGGATAGGGGTAAGGGCTAGTGGTTAGGTTTCGTAAGCCTTGTCAAGGGTAGACCTGACTACAAGGTCAGATATGTCCAAACATGTCTCAGGAGAAAAGCCAGGTCAAGGTTAGTCCCTTGCCAACAGCAGTGAGGGTCTGGATTGTGTATTGAGTGCAGCAGGCAGGAGTGGGAAGGGAAGCTATAAAATGGATGTATTTGGTCTTGGGCATTCTTTATTTCCCAGAACCACATGCGAAATAAGTGTGATTAATCTTTACCCTGGTTAGAATAAAACTATCATTTTAATTTTAATCCTCTCAATGATCTGACTGAAAATACACCTCAAGGACAAACCTAAACCCAGCTCACTATTCCTTCCCCATAGCCACACTGGAGCTGGTTGGAATGGGCTGGAGAGAGAGATATTTATTTTATTTTTTTAATATATTTTTTTATTGATTTTCTACAGAGAGGAAGGGAGGATAGAGAGTTAGAAACATTGATGAGAGAGAAACATTGATCAGCTGCCTCACCCCCACCGGGAATGTACCTGTAACCAAGGTACACACCCTTGACCGGAATCGAACCTGGGACCCTTCAGTCTGCAGGCCAATGCTCTATCCACCGAGCCAAACCAGTCAGGGCCAAAGCCTCCCTTTCAAGAATTCACTAACCATCTTGTGAAAACTCAAACCAGATTCTGTGCAGAGGATCCAGGCTCTAGCTGTGGCTACTATATAATTTTTTACAAATACAAGAAAAATAAAGTGGAATAAGCCTGTTAGAAATATGCTAAGCCATTAAGTAAAAGCACTCATTGGCCTCTGGCATTTCCAAGAGATTTAATTATACTTTCTACTTTGGTCTTCAAGTGTCTGCAGAGCAAGTACTCTTCCTTTAACTTCTTCCCTTTGTATCACAGTTCTGGTCTTTGACTTCCACCAATGGGCACTGGACTTGTGGTAGCTGCAGCCTACCACTGCACTCAATCACCTCTAACATTAGTAAGAACAACTGATTTGTCCATTAAAGCCTAAATAGACTTTCCTACTACTACTGCTCTTTTGAGGCTATCTCAAAAGAAATTTCCAGAGTCCAAGTAGCAAAATGAGCCACATGGGTTGTTACATTAGTAGCATTCTAGGTGGAGAAACAGATTAGCTACATATCCTAAACCTGTTTAGGATACAAACCCCATTCAGTTAAACTTCAGCCATGACAATCTGCGTTTTGTCTTAAAGAAACATGGTCTTATTTTGAGCATTCTATCACTAGCTATAACTACTGTTTTTTTTTGCCTCTTGGGAAAGGCATCCTAGTCCAAGTATGAGAGGAAATATAAAATTGGGAGTTTGCTGCCCAGTTTACTTGTAAGTTGTATGTTCAACCTGTAAAAAATATATACATTATAAATATCCATAATCCACTCTTTCCTTCCCTCAATTTTATACAACAGCTGATAAATGAACACTGTGACCTATTTATAGTATAGCACTAGCACTGCAAGTCAACATCCCATTTTTCTCTACATGGCAGTCAGTACCTGTGCAATTAACCAAATACATATAATAAAATGTACTAGCCCTAAGACGTAAGGATTAAAAATTATAATTGCAACAAATATAGAGATCATTAGACACATTCAAGATAATACATCTACATTTATAAGGCTATCCTATCTAATAAAGAATATGCAAATTGACTACCACTCCCAACAAGTAAGATGGCAGTCCCCATGTGGATGTAAGATAGCTGCCACAAGATGCCCTGCAGGGAGGGCAGTTGTGAGCAATCAGGCCAGCAGGGGAGGGCAGTTGTGTGAGACTCAGGCCTGTGGGGAGGGCAGTTGGGGGGGGAACAGGCCTTCAGGAGAGATTAATTAGGGGTGAATGGGCCAGCAGGGGAGAGCAGTTGGGGGGCAATCAGGCCTGCAGGGCAGGACAGTTGGGGAGGGGGGTGTCCAGATCTTCAGGGGAGAGCAGTTGGGAAAGGACCATGACTACAGGGAACACAGTTAGGAAAAAAAAACCCTAAATTTGAAAAGATTAAGGCTTTAATGAAAATAATTTTAACTCATGGGAACATATTCCACCTCAAAATAAACTCGCCTATTACTAAATTTTAAGGTCCAATTCTAGGACCACACTATAGTAGAAATTAAGGGACTGCTTATTACATACAGGACAGGTAAAAGTCACTATTGAAAGAAAGTAAGAGTCACATGGTATATCTTAATTATTTACCAAAATACACAACCATCACCACCCATCACAAAAGAAAAACATTTTCTTAAATGTGCAATTGGAAAACTGAGTTTTTAAATCTACACGTAAATTAAAATCAACTGGGAAACTTCAAAAATACATATACCTGAGCCCTCCTCCAAACTAAATCAGAACCTCTGCAGTAAGGATGAAAACCACAGAAATACCATTGTTTTCCTACAAAGCTAAGGCTAAGTCTTTCTGACATGCTAATATTGACATACTACACTTTAAAACACTACTGCAATCAAGAAAAAGGCCATCTATCTTTGCTTAGGATATTCAACCTAAGAAATGAGCCATCATTTTACCAATTCATTTTACCCATACATCCCAAAGCAAACTTCCTCAAGTCCTCAGTATATTCAAAATACTCATTTTTAGTTGACAAGTGTTTCATCTTTTTTTTTTAACAAGAAGCTTTAAAAATATTATGAAAATTCTATTTAACCTGTTACTGAGAAATTAACAACAGCAATCACAAATTTTTAAAGGAAATTACTATACTTACCAATGCATTTTCTTTACTTATAATCAGGTAGATTACTAATGCTTTCTAATTTAGATGACCAAAGCCCACAGTATCTACAATTAGAAAATTTAAACTCTGGTCATCCATCATTCTAAATCCAAATCATTCTGGCCACAAACCCTCTTCTGATATCACAAGGACTTACTTTATAGAGAAGTATGTACTTGAATGAGAGTACATGTCTATTACAAGATTTGCATTTCCTTTAGAGCAGCCGTCTCTCACGGACCACTAGTTAATGACGGGTGCTTTAGAGCGAATTCTGATATCTAAAACAGCTGCTTAGTATCTAGATCACAAGGCCATTTTTATTAAAACTATGGCACTGAATAACTATTTAGTCAGAGAGGAAGAGCATAAAGCGAGAAAGTAAAAAAGAGAGATAAGATGTATTTTTGTGAAAGCATTAAATAATAAACAACTCTGTAAGCCATCTGAAAAGAGATAAAAAGTAGACCATTTAAGAAAATACATAGTATTTTCCAAAAGCCACTTATAAAAGAGAAATAGAAAAACTTCCTTGTCAGTTCCAAATTCAACACAGTACAAAGCCAAAAACCCTTTTGTTACTATACTAACATGAAAAATTAAGTGTCTTGAAGTTTACTCAGATAGCTTAAGATGATCAAATAGTAGTTTCTATAGGAGAATTATTTTAATTTCCAGACCCTAGTCAAAGGATAAAAGGAGGGAGGGGAAACTAGTCATTAAGTGGTCACTGCCCTTCATTTCAAATGCCATTTTTGTCCTGCATATTTATACTAAACAATGATTCAGCAATAATTTTCTATTTGGTTTAACTAGTCTCACTTAAAGAGCTTAATAATAGGGTAATACGTTAACTATTTCTCATCTGAGACAAATTTAACTTTAGATCACATGACAAGTAATGTACAAATATTTAAGAACTTATCAATCTGTCAATCATTTTAAATAGTTCATATATAACAATATATTTATAACGAGAAACTGCACTGAATGATAAGTAGACACATTATTTACTCTGTGGCTCTACCTGAAAACATGCTGTTGTATTAAAAAAAAAAAAACTTAAATCTTAAGTTACATGGTTTTACAGTCCGATCTCATTGTGGTAGCACACAAGATTTTCTATCTTGCAAACAAGTTAATATGCAGGAAGAACCCACAAAGAACACACTGGCAATCTGATAAGTCGTACTATCTGAACTATAAATACTGAAATTCATCTGAAGAATGTTAAGGAATTACCAGAGAGATTACATAAAGGACTTGATTTTTATTTTTCTTTACCTAGCATCCTATAAATTCTAAAATTTATCAACTGATTTATCTTTAAATAAACAGCACCAGTCTTGCCCATTGGTACAATTAAAATTTGACTTTCTCAGTTCTTAGTTCACAAGTTTATTATGAAAAACACTGCAGTGCTCTTGTGCAGTTAACATTGTCTTACAGGAAGGGGAAAAACAGTTCTGTTCAAAGCAACTCACCAGGTTCTGACAATAACAAAGAACAACATGAGGCCGAGATTTGAGAAGGGAGATAAACTGAGTGCAGACAAATCATACAATTAAATTAAACGGTATCCCTGAAAATAAACAGAACGATTTCAAAACTCACAAGTAGAGGGGAGGCCTTGGTACTTATTTTTAAAAATGTTCATTAAGCTCCAATGATTGTTTGTTGCTATCCTTATCTACAGTCATGCTGAGTAAAGCTATAGCTAAATGGAAGTTAAATTGTATTCACGAGGTGTTAATGTTTACATCTTATTATCTGCAGTCTCTCATAGAAAGCAAAAGTAACTACAAATAACGTTATGCCAGAAACTGGTTTCTTGACCAACAATGTCGCTTCAGCATGCAATGAACTGGTTCATTCTAAAGTGGTCACGGCTGTTGATGACAGAGGCTCTGTATTTTTATATGGCACATCTTTTGGTCCATGTGAAAACAAGTTTTTTGAATGTTAACTATTCTCTGACACTTTGGAGTTACTGTTGCTCTTCCAATTTCCATTAGGTCAACATATGGTTCATGGCAATACTGTACAAGTTTAAAATTTCATTACAGGAAGTAGTCTGGGGTACGACGAGTAACATGTGGCTCGCCCCTGCGAGGTGCTGGGTCAAACTGCAAGCTGAAAACAAGACATATTTGTTGTTTATACTCAAAGACACCATTGTACTGACAAATGAAAATCAAGAACATCATTCTTTCAAATTTCAGCTTGCCAAAACTATATAGTTCAATCATGCTTTTAATAAGGGTCTTCTAGCTGAATGCTTCCTCAAAAAGCCAAGGTAACTGTAGGCAGAGGATATGCTTTTATATAGTAGGCTCCCTTATATAATCATTTGTAAGATAAGCTCTACTAAATAAGTAAAGTTCTAATTTATATTAGGTTGTATATATCACAAGTTTCTGTTAATGTATTTCAAAATACCATAGGTCTGTTTCAAAAGAAACTTAAAAATCAAATTGGAATGTATTTAGTATGAGCTTTCAACTCTTAAAACTCCCATTAAAACTATATATTCAAATAATAGCAATCAACTACTCAGATGTAGATACTTACAAAGAGTATTTTAGAGTATCATCAAGTTCCATGATTGCAGCTTGGTTACCACAACGATAACAATAGTTTGGAGCACTGAAAATCGTTACTACATTCCGGTCATGGCACCAGTTATATCCCTACAAGGAAAAAAGAAAGGACATAAAAATACACTTTACACCCTTATTTATATAACCAAATGTGACTCCACTCAAGAAAAAAAATTCTCTCAAGAAGGCTTGAAAAATAGCAACATTGTTTCTAGACAACAATAATTTTCTGTGCTCTACACAACTTTTTAAGTTAGAACCAATAATCAATATATCTTCTTAAATATCTGGCCTTCTGTAAATACAGTATTTGTCTCATCAGCCTCTCTTACTGCAGGGGCTCTAAACATGATCCAAGAAGGAGTATATGGCCATTCCTTGTAAAGGCAGATAAATACACCTAGGAGACCACAACCTTATTAATTCTCTCATCAGTCGTAACTGAAGGTCCCAAGTTGGTCATTGCCCAGGTAAAAAGAATAGATGCCTCTAGCATTTCTGCTTTATTCCCTCAGTCTATTCAAATGCATGAGTTACTTTTAAAGTATTTTTCACAAATTTCTTTTCCTACCTTTAGCAAAGCCAGACTTTATTGATAACCACAGAATTGTACTAGAATTAATCTAAACAAAACCCTAATTTTATTTGTATGCTAAAAATCAATGTTCTATGTTAAGAGCCCATTTTTCCTTTTTCTTCTTTCAAATCACTGTAACTTTACCATCCAAAAGACTACTTAAAATATTTTGGTTTATTTCTTCCCAAACTCTCCTTCCACACATACACATTAAATATATGAAGTAACAAAATTGAGATAATAAAATATTACATTACCCCTTCTTCTGCCCCCTCTTACTTTCCCACTCTTAAATCCCAAGCACTATCTGGTCATCAAGAATCCATCAAGCCTGGTTGGTGCGGCTCAGTGGATGGGCGTCGACATGAATTAGGTCACAGTTCAATTCCTGGTTAGGGCAGGCTCAATACCCAGTAGGGGACATACAAGGGACAGCTGAATCGATGATGCTCACTGATGTTTCTTTTTTAAAAAATGTACTTTTATTGATTTCAGAGAGGGAGAGATAAAAACATCAATGAGAGATAATCATTGATCAACTATCTCCTGCAAGTCTTCTACTGGGGATCAAGCCTGCAACCCAGGCATGTGCCCTGATCGGGAAATCAAACCATGACCTGGTTCATAGGTCTATGCTCAACCACTGGGCCAAGCCCACCTGTGCTCACTTACTGATGTGTTTATATCTCTCTCGCTGAGGTCAATAAAAACACATTTAAAAAGAACCTCTGTTAAATTTATGGTGACGGAGAGAGATTAGACTTTGGTGGTATGCACACAATATCATAATTGTATACTTGAAACTTATATGATGTTACTAATCAACATTGACTCAAATAAACTTAAAAATAAAATCTCTGAAAACATTAACTATGAATTTCATAGTGACCAAAGCTTGAGATTTTACTTCTAGTGTGCACTTCTGAAAAGGCTCAGGCTATATGTTCTCATTAATCTAATTCATTTAAAACTTCTTAATAACTTCCTTCATTAAGTTTACATGGAAAGCAAATCAGGTTTCAAAGAACAGAACATACCTCCATCACCAGCTGGTGAGCTCTAGACACCAACGTGAGGCCATTGGCATGATTAAATGTCTCAGAAATATCTTGCCCAAAGGTGTAACCAGCTCCTCGAGGAGATATACCCCAACCACCACGGTCATCGGGATCTGACCACAGCAAGTCACACATTGGACCCTTAAAAAGCAAGTTAAGTTAAAAAGACTTGCAAAAATGGTTAATACATAATTTGAATAATTCATCAAAAGCAGACTTTATTGATAATCACAGAACTGTATTAGATTAATCTAAATAGACCCTAATTTTATTTGTATGCTAAAAAACAATGTTCTATGCTAAGAACCCATTTGTCCTTTTTCTGCTTTCAAATTACTGTAATCTTACCATCCAAAGACTACTTAAAATATTTTGGTTTATTTCTTAAGTGGTGTTTGCTGAAAACAGTAAAAGGTTTTATAGTTAAAGTCAAATATCTATGTCGAATAAACAAACTATTTCCAAATGTCTTTAAGAGAAATAGCCCAATCAATGAGCCCCAGTAGCAACAAATCCTAACTAATAATTTGCCTATAGTATATAAATGTCAATGTTAGGCACTAGAGTCCAGTAATTAAGGCAGAGACTCTGAAGAAAACTACACCCTATGTCCTAAGTCCAGTCAGGAACTAGCTTGGCAGGTTTCTTATATTAGCTTCTTCTGAAGAATGGGTGGACAAGAGTATTCACATACATAGGTTTATTTTTGAGAATTAAACAAAAGAATACATATAATGAACCAAGTTACAATTAAATTTTTCCTCCCTCTAAGAAATTGCTAAAAATATCCAAATAAAAGTCATACCTCATGAGGAACTTCTTGTAGGCGATCAAGTGCTCTGATGTGATCCAGTGTATCTATGGATGGCGAGAGGCCACCATGTAGACAGAAGATCTAAAAAGAGTGGTTTATAATGTTAACCTCACCTAAAAAAAAGTTGAAACATTCTGGACTAAGGTGCAGACAGTAGCCCACATTATTTAATCCCACTTGTGTATCTGTGTTCTTCCATCATCAGGCTTGTCTCTGTACCTCACTCTAAGCCATCTTTCTCCCAACCCACTCTAAACTATGGAATACACTCCCTTTCTTCCTGATAAACCATTGCTACTTTATGCACATTCCACTTCAATCTGCTCCTCCAAGAAAATGTTTCTCTGATTTCACTCTCACCACAGACTATTATCTTCTTTTGCACAGCATTTTATTAGTTTCCTTAATTGCATCTCCCATATGTGTCCAGAAACAATTTGAGAGGATGTAGTCCCAACATATAGTTGAGGGCCTGATATAAAGACACTTCAAAGAGGCCTCAAAGGGATGTGAGTGGGAAAAGAAGTTACTGGTACTTAAACAATCAGCAATATAAGTTTTAAGAAGACCTACATACCTGCCCATCCACCAAAGCAGTGAGAGGAAGATAGTCAAAAAGATCTGTAAAATATTTCCAAACATTTGCATTTCCGTATTTCCTTAAACACTCATCATAGAAACCATATACTTGTGTGATCTGTCTGCTCTCATGATTTCCTCGAAGAATAGTGATGCGTTCACGGTAACGAACCTGAAACAACAAAATGAAAAACAACATGAAATGCTGGATCCTTCAAAAACCAAACAACAATTCAGCAAACCTTCCACAGGAAAAGTCAGAGTTCCAATTTTATTGGGGACAAACGAAAACCATTCCAAATCCTTACATCACACTGAAATGAAACCACAGATCTCCAGGCATTTGTCCATGAGGTATCTATCAACCCCATCTCAACTAAATCAAACTCCTGCTACCACCAATTTTACACCAAGAGAATTGTCAGCTATAACACTTTGTTCATGAATTATTTGTTAAATAATTGTTGGTAAATCTATAGCTATGCAACAACCATCACAATTGAGCTTTAAAATCATTCCACTATCCCTAAAAGATCCCTTGTGCTTCTGTGCAGTCACTCCCACCAACCACTGATTTACTTTCTACTGATTTGCTTTTTTAGAAACCTCATATAAATTAATCATACAACATGCAGTAATTTGTGCCTGGTTTCTTTCACTTAGGCAGAATATTTTTGATGCTCAACTATATATGGATCAGTGGTTTGTCTTTCTTAACTGCTGCATAGTGTTCCATTGAATGGCCATACCACCTTGTTTCTTTATTCACCAGTTGAATAAATACTTGGATTGTTTGCAGTTTGGGGCTACAATGAATGATGTTACTATAATCATTTGAATGTAAATGATTAAAATTGAATTTATTGGGGTAACACTGGTTAAAGAAAATTAATACATGATCTACATATTATACTGTGTGTTTACCACCCCAAAGTTAATGCATGTAAGTTTTTAATTTTTTAAATATTTTTAAATTGATTTCAGAGGAAGGGAGGAGGAGAGATAGAAACATCAATGTTGAGAGAGAATCATTGATTAGCTGCCTCCTGCACACCTTCCTTCTCCCCCTCACAACCGGGACATGAGCAATTGACTGGAATTGAACCCGGGACCTTTCAGTCCACAGGCCAACATCTATCCACTGAGCCAAACCAGCTAGGGCCATGTAAGTTTTCATATGAACGTATTTTCATTTCTCCTGGGTAGATTCCCAACTGATTATAACTGCTGGGTCATATGGTAGGGATATGTTTAACTTTTTGAGAAACTGCCAAACTTTTTCAAAGTGCAGAGCATTTTATATTCCCACCAGCAATGCGTAAAGATTCAATCTCCCCACAAATTCACTAACACTTGGTATTATCAGCCTTACTGATGACAGCCATTTGCCTGGCTGTGATTGTGACTTTAATTTACATTTCCCTGGTGATTAATGATTTTGAGCATCTTTTTATGTACTTACTAATATTTTCTTGGGTGAAATATCCAAATACTTCACCCATCTTTAAATTATTGTCATCTTAGTTATAACAGGTTTTACAAAATATATATGAAGACAAATACATTTTTTCTTAATGATGTCTTTTGAAGACCAAAAATAATTTAATTCTGATGAAGTCCAATTTATTAATTTTTTAATGGATCATGCACTTCTGGTTCATAACTAAGAAATCTATGTCTACCCCAAGGTTACAAAGATTTTCTAAATTTATTCTTTTTTTTTTTTTTTTTTACAGAGAGGAAGGGAGAGTTAGAAACATGGACCAGCTGCCTCTTGCACGCCCCCTACTGGGGATGTGTTCGCAACAAAGATACATGCCCTTGACCAGAATGGAACCTGGGACCCTTGACTCTGCAGGCCGACGCTCTATCCACTGAGCCAAACTGGTCAGGCCAATTTTCTAAACTTTATTCTAGAAAATTCATAGATTTAGCTCTCATATTTAGGTTTATGATCAATTATGATCTATTTATATGGGTATAATGTATGTAAGTTCCCTTTCTTTTTGTTTGTAAATGGATACTCCTATCACTATTTGTTAGTTTCCTTCCCCCTATATTAGTCTGTCATAACAAAGAAGAGGCTTTCATAACAAAGCATCACAGACTGGGTGGCTTAAATATCAAATATATTTCCTCACGGTTATAGAGGATGTTGGCAGGATTGGTTAAATCTGAAGGCCTCTCTCCTTTGCTAGTAAATGTCTATCTTCTCCAAGTCTTATCATCTTTCCTCTGTATCTGTGTCCAAATCTTTTCTTATAAGGACACCAGTCATATTGTATTAGGGTTCCCAATCTGATCTCATTTTAATTACATCTTTGAAGACCCTATCTCCAAACACAGTCACATTCTGAGGTAATGGGGGTTAGGTCTTCAACACATGAAATTTGGTGGTGGTAGTGGCACAATTCAACCCTTAACAGCTTCAAACATGAATTCTTAAAGATAATATTCCTTCTGAGCACTGGGATTCATCCTGGGTTTTAAGGTCAGCTTCTAAGTCTGCTCTTGTAATACATAGAACTACCACAGAAAGTTTCCATCATTTAATCTAACTCCTTTATTTTATAGATGCAGAACATAATGACCTCCCAAAATGTTCTGTAGCACTTTACATGATTCTGACTAGTAGCTTCAAACACATAGATTATTATTAGTTGCCTAAAATTCAGCTCTAGCCAAAACCACATCTCGCCGAAGCCGGTTTGGCTCAGTGGATAGAGCGTCCGTCTGCGGACTGAAGGGTCCCGGGTTTGATTCCAGTCAAGGGCATGTATCCTGGTTGTGGGCACATCCCCAGTAAGGGTCATGCAGGAGGCGGCGGATCAATGTCTCTCTCTCATCGATGTTTCTAACTCTCTATCCCTCTCCCTTCCTCTCTGTAAAAAAAAAAAAAATCAATAAAAATATATTAAAAAAAAAAAACACATCTCACTGCTTCTCCAATATTAGAAGTCTTTGGAAGCCATTTTACCATTCTGCATATTTAATAAAATCTTTCCCCCAAAAGATAAAGTCAGTTTTTTTTTTACAGGAAAGACAAAAGTCTACCATACTAAATGCTATTTACCATTTCATGTTTCACCTTCAGACCACTATACATTTCCCAAAGCTATACCTGATTTAAGGCAAATTGTTTTCTTATAATTTCTATTGTTCTAGATTATCATGTCATGTTTAACAGTTATAAACTATTCCATTGAGATAAATAATAATTTAGATATTCACTTTGTGTTAGATATTTAGGTCAGTTCTTCCTCATAGTAAAAACAATGCTGCAATTTACGTTTTCATATAAATAAAGCTCTTTTCCTCTTGAATTTCTACCTCAATAAAATTGTAATAGGACTACTGAATCAAAGGATATAAAGATTCTAACAACTGATATTTTGTTCCTTTAAAATACTTTCAAAGTGTCTAGAAAAGTAATTATATTCCCTCCACATCCCAATTTATTGATCTAAAATCTATTTGACCAGCTCTCTAATTTTCTTTCAAAGAATCAAAGGTTACTTTCTTCCTTAAGGAATAAACTTTTTTTGTCCTGGCTGGTGTTGCTAAGTGGTTTAAACACCAGCCCAAACACCACAGGGTCTCAGATTTGATTTCTGGCCAAACACATGTACCTGGTTGCAGGTTCAATCCCCAGCCCCAGGTGAGACATGTGTGGAAAGGCAATCAATTGATATGTCTCTCTCACATTGATGCTTCTCTCTCACTATTCTCTCCCTCCCCACCCACTCTCTAAAAAAATCAATAAAAAAATATATCCTTGGGTTAGAATTAACAGAAAAAATTCCCCCACACACACATAAAACCCTTTTTATTTTTATTCTATACCATCACCTAATCAAAAAGAAGACAGACCTATGATTTCTAAGTCCCAAATACTTGGAATTATTTAAAGTTTTATTCTATACTCAGACAGAGAAAATCACAAATTTCTTGGAAAAAGAACATTCAAAAGGACTATATTAGCCAGTTTAAAATATCTGAACATAAAATTGAAGTTACCTTAAGAGCTACAAGAAGAGTAACTGTTTCAACTGAGTAGTATCCTCTGTCAACATAATCTCCCATAAACAAGTAATTTGTATCTGGTGACTTGCCACCAATTCTAAACAGTTCCATGAGATCATGAAATTGCCCATGCACATCTCCACAGACAGTGACTGGACATCGAACCTCTTGCACGTTGGATTCTTTTGTCAGGATTTCTTTAGCCTACAGATGGGAGAGAGAAAAAAATAAACCAATACACTTGACATTAAACAACACTAACAAAGATATGTTTCTTCATACTTAATGTAGTGTAAGGGGCAATCTCAGTAGAAAATGAAATTGCAGGCAATTATGATCCCATTATAAGAAGGCAAGATTTTATTCCATTGGTGTTCTCTCCCCCGAATAAAAAAAACAAATGTGTATCAAGATGCACAGCCCTATTTCTCTCATCAGTATCAAGAGTTTTTAGGCCTATTAGTTGTCATCAAAGTAAACACTAAAGAGATTATATTATTAGTAGCTATATAAAGATCAATGAAAACGGAGCAAGACATTCAGGTACCTAATTACTTAGCTTTAAGAGTTCAAACTATAATGATGCTGGCATTCCAGGAATTCAAACTACGAGGAGAGGTTTCTTAGTCCTGCTTGGCTTTAAGAAGGACATTAATTGTTGAAAGACATTAAAATTTTATCTGTATGTTAATATGTTTTTCACACTTTACAGTATTCTAAAATACAAGCTTCTTATTTTACAGTTTGTACCTATTCAATATACATGGGTTTTATACTGCTTTTAGAAAACTTTGATAGCATTCCTCCACATAGTCACAAATTCAAACATTACTTTTAAGGATAACATAATCTCTCCCTAAATACCATTTCATTCATTCAAAACACTTATTGACCATTACTGTAAAGAGCACTGGAAGATAGCATTCATTTGTTACATTTATCTGAGTGATATTATATGTCAGGTAGGCTCTGTGCTATCTACTGAAGGTATAGTGAACAAGGTAGGTCATTCCCATGGTGGGGGAGGGGGCGCAGGCCCACAAACAAATACCTAAGTAACAAGAGTACAGACTGTTAAATGCAATGAAAGGGCCGAAACCGGTTTGGCTCAGTGGATATTAGCCTGTGGACTGAAGGGTCCCGGGTTCGATTCCGGTCAAGGGCACGTGCCTTCGTTGCAGGCACACCCCCAGTAGGGGGTGTGCAGGAGGCAGCTGATCTATGTTTCTCATCGATGTTTCTAATTCTCTATCCTTATCCCTTCCTCTCTGCAAAAAACAAAAACAAAAACACCCACAATAAAAATATATTTAAAAAAAATAAATGCAATGAAAGGGAAAGTAATTAGTGGAGATCACTTTAAATAAAAAAGCACACAGTAGAGCAGAAGAGATAGACAAAAAAATGATCATTACAGCCCTGGCTAAGTGGATAGAACATCAGTCTGTGGCCCAAAAGGTACAGGGTTAAATTCTGGTCAAGGGCAAATACACAGGTTTCGGGCTCAATCCCCAGCAGGGGGCATGCAGGAGGCAGGAGATAAATGATTCTCTCTCATCATGAACGTTTCCATCGAACACCCTCTCCCTTCCTCTCTGAAATCAATAAAAATATTTTTTAAAAAGTGATTTGTAAAGGGCCAACTGCTAAGACATGCTAGAGTAAGCAGCCGTGTTCTAGGATCATAATCCCTGGGATCGCTGAAAAAAGAAACTGACTGAGCCTGAGGTCAAAATAATGAGTGATTTAGTTCTACAAAAGGGATGAAAGTAGAACATGGGAGGAAGTCCTACTCAGGCAGATACAATTACTTGTAGAAATGTCTCAGGAGTTAAAGGAAGGAACAATTAACATGGGTGAAGTATAACCATACAAGGGTAAAGAGGAGGAGGACTGGGGTGGAGGTAGGGAAACCAACTACCCTGGTTTTAACACTGAAAATCCTGCATCCCAGGAAATGCCTATGTCATGTAAATCACTTCAAGTAGGAATTTTAGGGGGAGAATGAAGCATGGATATAGACTGAAAAACAAGTCTTAGTCAAAGTGGTATTGGAACAAAGATCCACTGGCAGCAAAGTTGATGAGTGAATATAGTATATCAGAGATAGGGGCTACAGAATGTGGTGATGTGGGTATCTGAAATGGAGTAGAGCTTAAAGACCAATAATATTGTAGGAGCAATCCACAGACAAGTCTTGCCCAGTGTCCTCCCGAAACTTATCTCAAATCTATCTGCTTCTATCTATTTTGCTACTATCCTGGCCCAAGCCACCATCATCTCACCTGGATTACTATGCTGGCCTCCCTGTTCCATTTTCTTGGATCCAATCAATGTTTCATGCAACAAACTGACAATTTTTACAATGTTCACCAGATTCATTTTAATTACAACTGTGTATACAGAATCTTGCTAAAACAATGCCTGAGATGTAAAAGGCACTTCAGGCAAGCATCAATAATTTTTTTAAGTTTCCTTTCCCTATCCCATAAGGGTGCTCTCACGTGCAGCCAAGTTTAAGAACCACTATTTTCAAGTCTCTAAATACTTTGGAGCCTATTTCAGTACATTAACCAAACATTGACATCCAAAATTATTAATTTGCTCTAACTATTTTTAAATGTAGAAAAATATTCACTGTCCTCAAAAAGGGCTATTTCTTAAGAAATACATATAATTTCTAAAGAAATACATATAATCTACATCCCTAATGTAATTCCAACCTTCCTTGGTTTATTATTACTAAAAAGCAGTTGACTAGACATATTCTATTACTGTTTGGCATTAATGCCATGTCTACATGCTAATGAAAATAGCTATGAATGAAATGATAGGCCTTACTTCAAAGAAATATTCAAAAGTTATTGACCAGTCTCCACAACCACACTCCCCATATGGAGACAGTAAATCACCAATAGCATTCTGATGTATATTCTTTCAAAACCTTGTTTACACATTTTAAGTCATATTATGTGTCTAAAGAAATACAATTGCATATTTAAACTAGAAACAATATTGTTCAGCAGTCTGCTTTTCTCTTTACCAATATATCTTAGAGTTCAGAATGCATATATACAAAGACCTGGTTAATTTCTCACATTGGACATGCAGTATTATCTGAGGAACTAGAGGCCCGATGCATAAAATTCATGCACGGGTAGGGTCGCTAGGCCTGGCCAGCGATCAGGGCTGATCGGGGTCTTCCAGCTACCGCTTCCTGGTGGTCAGCGCAAGTCATAGCAAGTGATCGAACTCCAGGTTGAACTTCTGAGGGGACACTTTGCATATATAAAATATATACAGAGATAGGAGATAATACTCTGGGGGCAGGGAGAAGCTGCATGTATGACCTAGAATTTGCTCCCTTGTATACATATGAAGGCACATTTCCCTGTATGAAATGGACTTATTAGTATATCTACTGGCTTGTACTTTTTTCTTCTTTTTTTTAAAAACATATTGTTATTGATTTCAGAGAGGGAGAGATAAAACATTAAAGAGGAAGAGAGAAACATTGATGAGAGAGAATCATTGTTCAGTTGCCTCATGCACACCCCTAATTGGAGATGGAACCTGCAACCCAGGCATGTGCCCTAACTGGGAATTGAACCATGAGCTCTTGTTTCTTAGGTCAACACTCAACCACTGAGCTACACTGGCAGGATTCATCCTCTGGTACTCTGACTGCTGTAATTTAAAACCTATGTCCCTGAATTATGCATAGAAACAAAAAAGCAAAACACACACACTCCCAAACTTAAAAAAATATATATATATATATTTTATTGATTTTTTCAGAGAGGAAAGGAAAGGGATAGAAAGCCAGAAACATCAATGAGAGAGACATTGATCAGCTGCCTCCTGCATGCCCTCTACTGGAGATGTGCTGCAACCAATGTACATGCCCTTGACCAGAATTGAACCTGGGACCTTTCAGTTCCCAGGCCGACGCTCTATCCACTAAGCCAAACCGGTTTTGACACTCCCAAACCTTTTTGCTTCTCCTAAACCCCTAAAATATTTTTTCAGACCTTCAAATGTCTCATTTGGGGAGAAAAAGGATCAAGTTTTTTTTTTTTTAAATAGTATAATTAGCACCATATTCATTTTTTTAAAAATTGGAACCCTCCTGAAATTCAGTCAAATGGCAAATAATGAAATGAATGAATTCAAGGAAAAAATATTTAATGTAAAATTTCCTAGCTTGGCCAGTGTGGCTCAGTGGTTGAGTGTCAAATTAGGAGGTCTCAGGTGATTCCTGGTCAGGGCACATGCCCAGGTTGTGGATTCAATCCCCAATAGGAGGCAGCCAATCAATGATTATCATCATTGAATGTTTCTCTCTCTCTCCGCCTTTCCTTTTCTCTGTTCTCTGAAATCAACAAAAAAAAATATATATATACTTAATATTTTATTGATTTTTTACAGAGAGGAAAGAAGGAGAGTTAGAAACATCCTCCTGCACACCCCCTACTGGCGATGTGCCCGCAACCAAGGTACATGCCCTTGACTGGAATCGAACCTGGGACCCTTCAGTCCACAGGCCGATGTTCTATCCACTGAGCCAAACCAGTTTAAGGCAATAAAAAATATTTTTAAAAAAACTTCCTGGAATATGGTTAAAATGAAAATAGACTGTTTTATTAATAAGAAGAGACCATCACAAGTAACAATGTGAAGCTAAACTTTTATACCATCCTAATAAACAATTTGGAAAATCACTTGAAGGAAAAGGAACCTTTAGGGGTATTAATTTCTTTTCAACATCCTCTCAGCATTCTGAGTTCAGATTGAGAAATCAGATGTATTTCAACCTGCTATAAAGCAATCAACTATGAGGTAAATGACTTATATAGATCTGTTTGACATTCTTCTAGATCATCCCTAGCCACCATAACAACATGAAATTACAAGCAAAGCAGTCTTAAAATTCGACCTCAGAGATCATCCAAGCCAAGATTTTTTAAGGAAGTAAAAGAGAAAAAAACCCCACACCAACCAATAGATTCACCAACCACTTAGAATCAAGCAAACACTTAAAAATCCAATGTGATTACAACTAAGAAAAAAAAATTTAATAAAGACCGAAAAGCATTAAAATGTTGAGATTATTAATTTCTATAGAAAAACTTTAAAGAATAATATGACTGTCTTAATCCTACCATTCCAACAAAACTACCCTTGTTTCTTCCAGTCTTTACCTACACACAGACCTCATGTCTACAACTGGTCAACATCTCATTTTGTGCTCTAATATCTCATATTCACTAAGCCAATATCCTACACCATTATAGTGATCATTTTAAACTGCTGTAGAACATCCTCCTGAACAGATTTATGTATGTATTATTATTTGAATGATTTCCTTTCAGAAAATTTTCAATTGTGGGATTATAAAGCAAGAGAGTATTTTTTAGTTTCATATGTACTATACAATAGGATTATGCTTTTTGTTAGTGGTGGAATGTGGAAGAGTTGCTGCTGCCTCTGAAGCAATAAGCAAACTTTTCACTTAGTTCCACCACTCCAAACCCTCCCACTAAGGGCCCTTGATTCTGTCTACCCTGGGTGAAGCAAGACCTCCTAGCTGGATCCTACCCTCCTCACCCACTCCCCATTTAGGCTGACTTTGTGTGTCCTAACAACCTTTGCATGATGCTTTATCTTAAACAACTGCCTTGTGCAATCAATGTGCTTAATCTGACCACTTCTGGCATAGACTTGCTGAATTCCTCAATGGGCTACCAGAATATAGTTTAAAAATCAAAGAACTAAGAGGCACCAACAGCAGCAGCAACAACAGAATGGAGGTTAAAAACAAAACAAAACAAAACAAAACAAAACAAAACAAAACACAAGTGATACCTGCCAAAAGGAATTTCCAGCTCAGAAAGTGAGTCCAGGAAGTGGAGCAAGTGACCAATTCACTCATCCCTCTAGCATCCCAGTTCCAACCGTTTCCAGCAGCAGGGCTCCTGTATCTATCTGGAGTCCAGCTTCCATCTCCTCACTCTCAAATCCCTTGTCCACCTTCTCTTCCTGCAGGCATGATCTATAGCTCATATAGACTATACTGAGGTTTCAGGTTATAGTCAAGAATAGCTCGTCGAGCCCTCACCGGTTTGGCTCAGTGGATAGAGCGTCGGCCTGTGAACTGAAGGGTCCCAGGTTCGATTCCGGTCAAGGGCATGTACCTGGGTTGCGGGCACATCCCCAGTGGGAGGTGTGCAGGAGGCAGCTGATGGATGTTTCTCTCTCAT
>PVJN01022094.1:0-33855 GCA_004026805.1 Lasiurus borealis
GGAGGTGAGCCCAGACCCTCTTGCTGTCTTGGGGGCCCAGGGAGGATTTTTGAGGATGCCCAGGGAGAAGGTGTTAGGTTTAGCGGAGACTGATATGAGTCAGATGTTGATTGCTCCTTTTTTTTTTTTTAAGCAAATTGCCTTCAAGAATCTGGTGCAGAGAAACCGCCAGGCAGAGCAGCAGGCCAACCGGCCACCTCCGCCCAACTCTGTCATCCACTTGCCTTTCATCATTGTGAACACCAGCAAGAAGACCGTCATCGACTGCAGCATTTCTAACGACAAGTAGGTAGTAGGTTGTCTGTCGGCCCCATGGTCTCAGCTGGGAGTCTCGGGTCAGAAGTGAAGAATGCCACGGTCAGTGGTGTTAACAGCTGGGCAATTTATTTATATAAGATTATTAAATATAATCTTTTTAGCATAATTAATTTAGAAATTTGCTTCTCTTTTTCCTCATTAGGTCTCAGTCTCTCTAATTTTTAAATATATATATATATTTTTATTGATTTTAAAGAGGAAGGGAGAGGGAGAGAGAGATGGAAACCATAATGATGAGAGTTAACCATTGATTGGCTGCCTCCTGCACGCCCCTGCTGGGGATCGAGCCTGAAACCTGGACATGTGCCCTGACCGAAAATACAACTGTGACCTTGTGGTTCCTAGGTTGACCCTCAACCACTGAGCCACCATGGCTGGACAAGCATCTCTCTTTTAGAAGGAAAGTAAATCGCACCTGTTAGGATTGTTATTAGGACAGCTGTTCAGATGTAGCACAACCAGTAGAGGGTGCTCACTGCTGGTTTGTGGGGCAGGCAGGCAGGCAGGCAGGCAGAGCTGAGGGCAGACCAGCCTGTGCCGGGACGTGCCCGCAGAGTGTGGACGGTGGTTAGCGATGCTGCCTGAGTCTCTCGGGTCCTTGTTTCTTAGTTGGCGGATTTTGTGAAGATGCCAGATGGAAGGGCACCCGAGGAATGGTCAGAGCCCCTGAACCGAGCATGGCCATCTCCGTCTTGAAGTTGGCACTTTTCTAACAGGGACTTTCTCCTCCAGATTCGAGTATCTATTCAATTTCGACAACACGTTTGAAATCCATGACGACATAGAAGTGCTGAAGCGCATGGGGATGGCCTATGGGCTGGAGTCCGGAAGCTGCTCTGCCGAAGACCTGAAAATGGCAAGGAGCTTGGTGCCGAAAGCACTGGAACCCTACGTGACAGGTCAGTCAGCCCCGGTGACTGGTGGCTGAGGAGCTAGAGTGAGGACAGTGGCTCAGCCCCGGGCACCTGGCCTTCCTTCCTCTACTGAGGATGGCTCAGGGGTGCAGCACCACGAGCAAGGACAGGGCGTGAGAGGGTCTTGGGGACTGTAGGAATGGCCGTGGTCGGCAAGACAGCCATCTGGTGGGCCCGTCCCCACTGGGAACTCCTAGATTTGGCCTGCAGCTTATATGCTAAAGATGTTGAGCCATGCCTTCACCTTCCAGGTAGGACCCCAAAAAGGAAGAGATGGAAATTCTTTGAGGAAGGTATTAATATATATCTAATAGGGGTGGACAGGTCTCGAGATGTAGGTAGTTGATTGGTCACTGCAGCAAAGTAAGCAGATGTCAGTCCTCCTCCCTCTCAGTTCCTGCTTTCTGCTGTATGATGACATGAAGTTTCAGTGGAATAATAGCTTTGTTGTCATTGGTGACTACACGGACATGAAGGACTTCGGAGCCTTCTTACAGAGGACTGGCCCCGGCCGGGGTCACGCCCTGGAAGAGCAGGGCTGCTTCCCAGCAGGTGGCACAGTGCAGAGAACGCTGGGCAGGTCAGAGGTGTCCAGGCCCTCTTGTTTCAGCACGAGCTCCTGTTTCTTGTGGCCTCTGCTTCATGACGGTTGCTTTATCTTCCTTCTCGTTTCAGAAATGGCTCAGGGATCACTCGGCAGTGTATTCCTCACGTCAGCAGTTTCGACCTCTAACGGCACAAGGCTTTCTGCCAGGTGACTGACTGCAGTTCTGGGCAGGATGGGTGGGCAGGGGGTCCACCTTGTCACCTGGCAACGGGAAGCTCCCCGGCTTTCATATAAACAACCTCCATCAGAATTGGACTCACTGTGCAGACAGTGGGACCTGAGCCCTAGAAGCAATGTCAGTCCCTCTCTCCCACCCAAGGGCACGTCACACAGCCATAGCTTGTCCCCTGAGTGGAAGGAAGCTTTCTTATTGGTTTCTTCATCCTATAAAGTCACACACAGTGAAGTGGGGGCAGACACCCCCTGAGCCCCACGGCTGCAGCCTAAGTGACAGTATTTCTCTGTCATTTCTTCCCTGTTTAACACACTTGAAGTCTCAGTGTACATATATAATTTTGTCCTAAGCTTTTTTTCCTTTTTACCTTCTACTGTTGTATTTGTTCTGTTAGTGAAGCTTTGTCATTTAAATCCGTGTGTATTTATCCTTTGGCAGTCCCACAGAGAATTGTCATCCTAAGCATTTCTCTTAGTCTTTTAAAGGTTTTATTAACTTTTCTATTGTATATCATTATACATCTTACTTTATATTAATCCTAAGTATTAATAAATGTTTAATTTCTTAATATATATGATACATTAGCAGCTTGGAGGTTCAACAGAAATGGGATTGAGCTAGTAAACTGCCGTGTGACATGCTTTTGAGGCGGTGCTCCACAGCCTTTGAACAGGGCACTCTGGGTTTCTGGGTGACACAGATGAGTCCACAGGTGGCCCCGAGGGGGGCAGGCACAAGCAGTGAGGGTGCGAGGCTCTGGGTCAGCTATGGGGGCGGTTCAGGCACTGCAGGCCAGCTGGGAGATGGGGACTGGCGATGGGCTAGTCATTGATCTGCTGCAAGGCTTTGTGAGGAGACAGTCCTTTCTAGGGCGTCCGGCACGCCGTCAGGTTTTGATGGAGGGCAGCTCAGTGTTTAATTCTCACTCCCCTGCTGTGTGTGCATGTAGGGGTCAGTCTGTAAAATGCTAAATGTTGGTTACTTCAAGGTGGAATTAGGGTGTTTTCTAAACTTCATGGAATTTCATCTTATTGATGAACTTTTCAGAGACTCGTCACTTTTTATGAGGGCCACAAAGCCATTACCATTTCAGAAGAAAAGCCAGCATTAATGGTAGCATGATACACTATTTTATGAAGGCATGATAATTTACTGATCTGCTTTCTGTTGTTACATATGTAGGTGGTATCCAGTTACAAGAAAAGCTGCAATGAGCAGCTTTATGGCTCAGTTTTCCACCCCTCCTGACTTGTTTTGCTCGGCTGGATTTTCCAGATGTTGAGTTACTTTATTAAAGGGTGCATTGTTTAATAGTTTTTGTTGTACAGCATAATAAATACCAGTGAAAGATATTAACATATATCTATAATAATAAAAGCATAATAGGCAAATCGACGGAACAGCTGTCCAGACGTCCTTCTGGACGACCTTCTGAACAAAGCTGGGGCTGCAGCCGAGGCTGCAAGGGAGGGACAGAGGCAGCCTCCATGGCTGTGAAGGCCTACTCTTGCATGAATTTCGTGCTTCGGGCCTCTATTGAATATATCTGTTGGAATACATTGCAGCTCTGGCCTCGAGTAGGGTTCCAGGTGCATATTCCCAAAGCACAGGAGCACTTGTTACTTAGTCATTGTGTGCCCCTAAACTCTCTGGTTTTCCAGTGTTCAATGGCCACTTCGCCAGTGCAGTCTGACCCTTTCATGCTCTGGTATCTTTAATCGTTTTTTTGTGACACTTCTGGGGCAATTCCAAGCCTCCGTATAGTTACAGGAAGCATCCTTGGAGGCTAGGATCTGCATGATTTAAAATGCTTAGATTTTAAATTCTAGGTTGGCCATCCCTTCAGTACTTGATGTTTCTTGGAATCCATTTCTTGCTGCTCAATTCAAATACTAAGAAATTGAAATGACTTTTTTTTTTTTTTAAAAAAAAGAAGTAGACCTATTTTCTTCTTAAAAAAATATTTTTGTTTATTTCAGAGAGGAAGGAAAAGGGAGAGAGAGATAAAAACATCAATGATGAGAATCATTGATTGGCTGCCTGCTGCACATCCCACACTGGGGATCAAGCCTGCAACCCAGGCATGTGCCCTGATTGGGAATCAAACCTTGACCTGGTTCATAGCTTGATGCTCAACCACTAAGCCACGCCAGCCAGGCTTGAAATGACTTTTGACCAAAACCGGAGTAGTATGTCGTAATTCATGATGGATTTGTGCATTTGTCTCTCCTCTGCGTGAATGGCGTGGCCCAGGATGCTAATTAACCCTTGGTGTATGACTCGCTTTGTGCTGGGATTCTGGGTGATGACTGAACCCAGGAGTCTTTCACTAGGATTCCAGCTCTTAAAGCCTCTCACCGTTTTAGGCCGTTTGTGGTACTATTGACATTTTGGGCCAAACAACTCTTTGTTGTGGGCACCCTCTGTGCCTTGGGGCTGTTTGGTAGCACCTTTGGCCTCAGATGCCAATATCCGCACCACTTAGTTGTGACACCAGATTTTTACATGTTCCTGGTTGAGACCAGGTTCCATAATGCAGACCCTCTCTCCCCCCTAAACCTCCCGCCAAGGACTATGTGGAAGGTTGTGCAGCCTAGCTGCTCCCCCTAGGTCCTGGCCCAGGGCCAGCTCCACTGACTTTCAGCAAATACCATTTTAAATATATTTTTATTGATTTCAGAGAGGAAGGGAGAAGGGGAGATAGATCGGCTGCCTCCTACATGCCCCTTACTGGGGATTGATCCCGCAACCTAGGCATGTGCCCTTGACCAGATTCCAACCTGGGACTCTTCAGTCTGCAGGCCAATGCGCTATCCACTCATCCAAACCGGCTAGGGCAGCAAATACCATTTTATAAAACTGTAGAAGGCTGGGGTCCTTGGAACCTTTCTGGAGTATAGGTTTCAGAGAGTGTCTGCATGAGACTCCCCTGTCCTAGCTCAGCTTCCTGGGCCCTCTGTGTAGACACCAGAGGAGCTGAGGTTGAGGCTTAGGGATGTGGTTTACACATGCATACACAGATATGTGCATACACAACGCACAATGGGCACGCTGCCACACACTGCTGTCCAGGGAGCCTTGCTTTGGAAGGTCCCATGCCATTCTTGGGGCCTCTTTTTCTTAATCATTTTCTGCCTCTTTCCTGGAAATTAATGGGTTCCTAAATATAAAAGACCTGGAAAGAGGATCTAATGGCTTTTCAGTTTACAACCGTGGGACCCTGTTTCTGATGCAACAATAAGTGGGGGAGAAAGAAGCATTATCGTGGCCTTGTCCATTTCCCCTCGTCCTCTTGGTTATATTCAAGAGGACGGAGTTGGGTGGGAGAGGGTGTGAAAGGGGTGGGACTGGTAACAGTGTGGGGACTCGGTGTTGTGGACGTGTGAAACTTGCTGCCTCCGTTTGTATCATTGAAGCTACCCAAACCTCCCTGAGATGCGTGCCTGTCTCTGGCGTGGAAGGCAGATATGGGTCACTGAAGACCTTGTGTCATTTCCCGTCCTTGCAGTGACTTGACCAACGGTGCGGATGGGATGCTAGCCACGAGCTCCAGTGGGTCTCAGTACAGCGGGTCCAGGGTGGAGACTCCCGTGTCCTACGTCGGGGAGGATGACGACGAGGACGAGGAGTACGAAAACGACGAGGAAGACTGATGTGTTTGCTCACAGGCCCCGCTCCCTCAAGTTCAGCTTCAGGAAAACATGTTTAGGAAAGAGAAACTTTTCTTAATGTGGGCTTTCCTGTTTCTTTTTGGCTTCCTCCCAAGAAGATGTTGGTAAGCTATTGCATTTGACGTGCACCTCTGATAAGCAAGCGAGGGCTGTTTTCTGCAGGGTCTTAGACGGGCTGCGGTGTGTGGATTCTAGTCGCTGGCGCAGGGCTTTTACTTTGTAGTAGGATTTTGTGTTTTCATTTTTCTATTTTTTTAAAATTCAGAGTTCCTTTTTGCCCCTTAACAATTCTTGCTGAGTTTGCTGAAGAAGTTGTACTCCATTCTACATCGACGAAAAAGCCGTCCTCCTGTCGAGAGGCCCGCCCCGAAGGCCACTTATTTGCAGCGTGCTGTGAAGGGCGTCACCCCATGGCGGAGTGTGAGGCTGCAGGCCGAGTTCCCATTTGTGAAAGTTGGGGGCGGCCGCAGAACCAAGCAAATGGCAGAGCAGCTTTTCAACATTGAGTACCACAAAGCCTATTATGACACATTTCCCCTTAAATTATATTGACTGCGTGATTCCATATTCTTTTCCTTTCTTTCTTTCTTGCTTTCTTTCTTTCTTTCTTTTTTTTGTCCACGGTGAAGCAAGCATTCAAAGTTGTTCATTTGTGTTTGTGTGTTTGATTTGGTAGTTTCCTGCCGTGCTGGTGCAGCTGTGAAAACTCTGGAAATCTTGGGATGGTTTTTTGCTTATGGTAAAATTTGCCTGATTTCTTACAGGCAGCATTTGGAAACTTTTTATTATATAGTTGTTTACATACTTAATAAGTCTATCATTTAAAGACATGTACTGAAACAAACGTTGTATTTGTTTCATGAGCATCTTCCTGTAATCTATTATAAAGTTGAAATTAAATATAGAGAATGTTTTAACAGTTTTTTAACTCAAAATTTGTCAATCATTTTTAATAGTTCTTTTTTTATAAAAAGAAAAAGGAATTTCAGGACAGGCAGTAGCTTCTTTTAAAATTTATCCACAAAGAACCATTAACTGCACAGTTGCTGTTAGCTGCCTGTTCTAAAACAATAGTCTTTTTATTGAAACACAAATAAACTTTTCTGTAATATTTTATGGAATATAAAGAGACTTTAATTGTTTGACTTGTTTAACTTGGCACTGTTAGTTTTTATTAATAAAACGCGCATGGGCATTTTAAACAAGCTGTGTTTCTCTAATTCAGGATTACTGTCTAGAAATTATTTTATCCTGTTAGTCTTGCCTTTTGCTGGAGTGAGGAGAAGTTGCCAGGCCCAGGAATAGGGGGCTGGGACCCCACCACAGGCCCCTCAGCTTGTCCTGCAGCTTTCCCAGGGATGGCGTGACCCCAAGAAGGATGTCACAGTGGCACAGACCAGCACCTCCTCTCCTGTGGCCAGTGGTGGGGAGAGAGTTTCTTGCCTTTCTCCTGAGTCCTCACAGTTTAGACGTATTTTATGGGTTGACTTTCAGAAAAAGAAGAAGGTAAGGTAAGAAAGGAGATCGGACCTCTGACCTTCAATGTTACATCATCATGACATAGCTGAGGGGACCTGATCTCTGACCTCTGATATGACATTTCTGAGTTGGATCGAATGTTTTTTTAATACATTTTTATTGATTTCAGAGAGGAAGGGAAAGAAACATCATCAATGAGAGAGAATTATTGGCCGGCTGCCTCTTTCACACTCTTACTGGGGATCGGGCCCGCAACCCGGCATATGCCCTGATCGGGAATCTGACAGGGACCTCCTGGTTCATGGCTCGACGCTCAGCCACACGGCCACACCGGCCAGGGTGGCTCAGAAAGTCTTCACTGGTTGTGTCAGCGGTTAAACACACTTGCTTAGTGCTGCCCAACAAATAACGACTCAGTTGGCCTCCCAGAACACTCACAGTGTTACTTCGCCCATCCTGACCATTTAGCACTCTCTGGCTGTTTCCCAAACCCATGTTCTCCTACCTACCTGAAAATACATTACGTATTCTCCTGGAGAATATAACTCAGTTGGCCTGTGTTTGTGACTGGGTTTCACGCTGACCGGTCTCCCTGTCCGGTACCTGGGTGCAGCTGTCTGTGGCGACCTGTCTGATACTCCTGTGGGAAGAGGGCTGCGGGCCTCTTGCTATGGTTTGGGTGAAAAGTGGGCGATGCTTGGTGAGAGCAGCTTCCTTCACACAGAATGTTCTCATTTCAGTTTTTTCGAAAGGCCTAGAGTTCCTGGTGCTGGAGGAAGGACATGTGGGTGAAGGGAAGGTTAACTGGTTGTAATTACCTCTAGTTTGTACGACCTGAAACTGTGCCTGCTCTCAGGTGTCAGTCCCTCCGTAACATGGTTTTGTAATTTCCCTGACTTGCAATGGAAACTTTTAAAAGGAGGATTTTTAAAAAAAAGTGTTGATATTTTTAGTTGATTACCCCCGTCCCTTATTGGAAACACATAACTGTCTTATACAGATTAAGAGTGACTTTTTAATATATTTATTTTTATAATTTAGAAACTGCACTTTTTAAAATATATATTTTATTGATTTTTTTTAGAGAGGAAGGGAGAGGGATAGAGAGTTAGAAACATTGATGAAAGAGAAACATCGATCAGCTGCCTCCTGCACGCCCCCTACTGGGGATGTGCCTGCAACCAAGGTACATGCCCTTGACTGGAATTGAACCTGGGACCTTTTCAGTCTGCAGGCCGACGCTCTATCCAGTGAGCCAAACTGGTTTCAGCAAAACTGCATTTTTTTGAAGCAAGCATCCAGGATGTATATTATCATGTCATGTTTTATATCAACGTATTGATAGTCTTTTATATTAACATGGGTGGTAGTTCATTGACTTATAGAAAAAATAAGTTACAGTAAGCAAAGTGATGTTTGTATAGAAAGAGTTAAATTATTTAGGGTCTTGTTAGATAGCTTCTGCCTTAGGGTTACCATGGTAACCCAACATTTTTATTGTAGCTCCAGATTCTATCTAAAACGTAATAAAGACTTGATAAGAAATAGTTGATTCTGACGTGAAGTGCTTGACATACCAGGTGCCCATCTGGCGTCTCGGAGCTGCCTTAGTGTTGGCGTTTGGAACATCGAGGGCTGGCTTGGTGCGGAGTCGGCGGGCAGCCCTGTGGAGGGTGGAGGTCTGCGAGTTCCTGTGCAGGTTAAGGTCGGCCTCCCTGGTCCTTTAATTCTGAATTTTAAGCTTGAATTCCACTTTCCCTTCAAAGGGGTCATGCGGGTTGTCATAGGTCACATGTTCTGCCAAGATCTTGCACACGATGACAACTTCTGTGTTCCTGGGGACATTGAGGAGCTTCGCGGCCACTAACGGGTTGCTGTAGTGGGGCTGAAATGGAAGCGTGGGAAGGGGAGAGAGTCAGGAACCTTGTGCTGAATGTAGGTCTTCCATGCTCTCTGTATGAGTGAGCCCACATAGGCTCTGCTCCAGGCCCTGGAATTCACTGGGGTCACTGTCTACCCACTCAGAAACGAGAATTGCTCTAGAGAGGACAGACAATAACAGTGACAAATTCAACTTCAAATTATATTTGGTGGAAATTAATATAAAAACCAGGAAAAAGCAAGAGATTGAGAGGAAGTGCTTTAAAATGGATATGCAGTTGCAAACAAATTTAATATTTGTTAAATATTAAACAATATTTTAATATTTATATTTTCCATGAGAATATGTAATGTATTTCCAGGTAGTTAGGAGAACATGGGTTTGGGAAACAGCCAGAGAGTGCTAAATGGTCAGGATGGGCTAAGTAATGCCTTATTTCGCTTTTATAGGTAAAATACTTAGGGCTTTCTTTTTGCTAATCATTGCTAAATTTGAAATGACTCAGTAGCTGCTGTAGGCGAAAAGTGAAGCACCTACCTGCGCCTTTTTCCCGTAGTAAGGGAAGTAGTGTAGACTGAAGGTGCCGTTGGGCGGGTAGTACTCCACCTGCAGGGGCTGGACATCCTTGTGCTGGTCCTGCGGGAGGAGAGGCCACTGCCTGAGCAAGGCGGGATATGGGTGCCTGGGTGCACATGTATGTGTATCTGCATGTCTCGTATGTGGCATGTGCATGTTGAGTGCATGTGTGCACTATATAGGGGACCACATAAACACTTTGTTGTGCAGTTAGCATAAGTGATCTCATCTTTAAAATCAGTACTGGGCTCCCATTGGGGGTGTACTTTGTTAGTGGCAAACCCCCTGGTGACGTATCAAACTTCTTTTATGTTTACGATTTTAAGTTCTTGTAGGATAACCACAGTGCATAGAGCCCAGAATGCTTGTTTATCTGCACATAGGATGCAAGCAGATGAGACTATGGGCTATTGGCCAGCACTGGCTGAGTGTTGGCGTGGCTTTCTGGGATCTAGATCTGCTTTCAGAGTAACGTGCCTGATTGATAGCTTGAGCCTCTCAGAGAACAGAGGAAGGCCACCCTGGTGTCCATTAAAATCCCAAGTCAGCCTAACTGGCATAGCTCAGTGGTTGAGTGTTGACCTCTGAACCAGGAGGTCACAGTTCAATTCCCGGTCAGGGCCCATTTCCGGGTTTTGGGCTCGATCCCCATTTGGGGGCGTGCAAGAGGCGGCCAACCAGTGATTCTCTCTGATCACTGATGTTGTTATCTCTCCCTCTCCCTTCCTCTCTGAAAACATTAAAAATATATATTAAAAAAAAAAACTCAAGTCAGCCTATACAGGTGAAATAAATAAAAAAAGGAAAAACCAAAACCAAAACAAGACAACCCCGAGCCTCACGGAGAGATCACAGACTTGAGGGGTATGGTGTTTCGGTGGAATACCCAAGGAGAGTGCCCACTGCTCAGAGCAGGAACCTTTGTTGGAGGCACGGTGGTGGAAACAAACTTTGGAAAATATTCAGTGAAGGCAAATTTAGGATTTTGGTTTTGTTAAACCTCACTGGAGGATATTTTTTCCATTGATTCTTAGAGTGGAAGGGACAGATGGGGCAGAGAGAGAGAGGGAAACATCGATGTGAGACACATCAATTGGTAGCTTCCTGCACATGCCCCAACTAAGGCTGGGGATCGAACCTGTAACCCAAGTATGTGCCCTTTGACTGGGAATGGAACCTTGGACCCTTTGGTGCTCAAGTCAATGCTTTAACCACTGAAATACACTGGCCAGGGCCAAATTCAGTTTTTTTCCTGTTGTACATAAAAACTAGTTTTAAGAAAACCTAGAATAAATTAATGCCGACCCTGAGCAGCCAATAGACGACATACACTACAATGATAGCTGCTGGTAGTCTGGCATGTTTGTAAATAAGCCAATAAAAAGGATAAAAGAATAGAAGTGCCAAAAAAAACCAACAAAAAACCTAATAGAAGTGCTTTAGTTTCTCCAAGTTGCCACAAAATATTTTTAAGTGTGTTAGTAATATGCTGTCCCAGGTGCATTTTGAATCAAAACAATGACACGTTTTTCTCTTACTAGGTTTTTATCCCCTGGAATAAAACTATTTTAAACAATGATTCGTGCAGTTTGCGTATCTAGTTTTATTAGGCTGACAATTGAGATATTCCTAGGGAAAACCAGTTAAATTATTCCCACGGGTTTTCTAGCAATACCGGGATGGCCACACTCACCAGGAAGGCGCAGTCCACCCTGGGGGCCGTTCTGTTGCTGGGGAGAAACCTGACGATCTGGAAGGAAAAGTGTCCATATGGCCTCATGCTCGTCTGAGCACAGGGAGACCTGCCTGAGCGGGGTTCCCACGGGGCACTGAGAAGGGTCTGTAGATGGTGGGTGGCTCCTGTTCTGATAACCCCCAGCGGGTGTTACCAACTCCTGCAAAGCCAGCAGCCCTGCCCCAGGGCTGTGTCTTGACCTTGGGCAGGTGGCAGACCTGGACCGGAGATCTGAGCCTTCATTGCCACTCCCAGGCCCTCCGTGCTGCACTGCATCAGGGCACAGCGTCCTCCTGTGTGGCAGCTCCCCATCAGCTCATCTCTGCTTCTCCCAATCCAGGCCTTTCTCAGCCTCCTGCAGGCCTGGCCCTGGGGTGCCCACTTGTGTGCAGGCCTCGTATGGCACCTGCCTTCTCCCCACACCTGCCCCTGTGTGCACATGAGTGTGAGCTGCCGTCACACCTGCCAGGCAGCTCTGACGAGACCCCAGCTAGGACCCGGGGCACATGCACTGTGCACAGATGGGTGGCTTCCTCTAGGCCCAGGAAGATGCTCAGAGCCCCTGGCCCCCAGACCTCAGCTGCTGGCAGCCTGGAGCTGTGTCCCTCCCTCACCCAGCCAGGTCCCACCCCTCCTTGGGTCTCTGCACACTCCTGGTCCAGATGGGCCATGCCCTCCTGTGTTAGCTCACTTTGGCTCTACTCTTGGTCTGCTTCCCTCAGCACCTGGTCCTGGCTCCGTCAGTGGGTCCCTGGCTCAGGTTAGAAACTCTGCTCTGGACTGTTCTCAGGTGCCCTCCCAGCGCCTGTACATGGCCCTGCTTCTTTCTGGGTTTTGTGCACACGTGGCTGCCCCAGGCACCCTGAAGAGCCCCATGCTCTGCTGCTCGGTGCTGTCAGCACAGAACATCAAGTAGATGCTGTGCTTGAACGGGTTGTTTTCCTTGTATCTGAGAGAGATACTCAGCTTAGGAATCAATGTAACGGGCGTGTGCTGAATGAAGGTGCAGAGCACAGAAAGGGCAGCTGGGGCAAGTCTGACCACTCACCTCTGGAACCCTGGACAGGTGGGTGCACTGAGCACTGACCGTCCACCCCAGAGCGATCTCCGAAGGGGCCTCATCCTGGACCTCGGACCTCGGATCTCCAACCTCCAACCCTCTTATACTCACCCTGTTCATCTTAATGATGAAACACGGCTTTCCTTCCTCAAAGCCGAAGCTGGGGTCCGCCAGGCCGGAGCAGTTTTGCAGCATGTCTGTGGTGAACTTGCAGGAGAACTTGGTGTGGTTAGGGGCCCCAAAGCTTTCTTGGATGAACACCTTGTCGGAGGTGCAGTTGATGTTGTCCTCCTGGGCGGCTGGCGAGTAGCCTGCCAGCACAGACACACCTCAGACGGTGGGTCTCTCCAGCGCAGCCACCCCGGGGCGGATAGTGAAATTTTCTTAGAAAAGGAGAAATAAAGGCTATGGAAGCGTTTTTAACCTTACCTGCCAGGAAGTCGTCGAGGGTGTGTACTAGGTCCGTCCAGGTCCTGTTGTCGGAGATGTTGTAGGAAATGTCTAGGCCTTTCTCCCCGTAGACATCTGGCCTCAAGGTCACCCCTGGAAAGAGAGCCTGACACTTACTAGTTCCCCCCAATGTTCATCACATCCGAGCTGGTGGCTGTGGAGTTGGTGAGTTGTGTGCAGGGCTGTCCCGGGTGGGATGCAGTGGGACCAACAGGGCCCAGGTCTTCAAGGGCAGCCAGGCCAGGAGACCATGGTCAGGTGTCCTCTGCGCTAGCCGCTCGGGGAGGACCCTGCCCTCCGACCTGGGAGCCTCACGGAGGAACGAGCCTGTCTGGACCATGCCCTTGACTGGGAATCAAACCCAAGACCCTTTGGTCCACAGGCTAACGCTCTAACCACTCAGCAAAACCGACCTGAGGTACCTTACTTATTTTAAAAGTCACCTGTACAATCAGGGAACTAGCTAAATAAGTCATAAAACATTCACACAACAAAGGACGATGTGGTGTTTGTGGAAACGAAGAGGTGAGCTGAGATGAAATGCGAGGGGAAAGTGATGACAACTGGTGTCGGAACAGGAAATACAAGTAAGCGAGGGTTTTTCTTGTTTTGTGGCTGTTGTGAATTAACAGCTGTACACGGTTTAAAATAAACCGTCCGAAATGTCTAAAGGAGAAGAAAGCTCGCCACTCCCCCCACTCAACTATTTGCTCAGAGAGTGCCTTGGGTTCTCACGTCACTTGTTCATCAACTTCACCTTCCAGCCTCAGGGTTTTGAGCAAATAATACTATGGTCATGTTCTCAAGTTTGTAGCATATGACATTCTGCTCTGAAATTGTAATGAAAACCTCTATGCTTCATCTTTTGGTTGATTCTAAAATTTGACACCCAATAAAGCAGCATTTGGTGGTGTTTTTTATGGACAAATTCACCGGAGATCCCAGCAGGAGGACTGGACCCGCTACGTTCACCTACTGGAGACCATCTGAGGCAGCTTCTCTTAAGAAACGTTTCCATTTTCTTTTCCTATGTGCTGCTGCTGGGTGTTCCTGTGGGCATTATCTTCCTTAGAAAGTGGTAGGGATGTGTGAGCGGTAAACATGCAGAGTTACTGTGTGCTTCATTTCTTCCTTTCTCGCTCCCTTTCCTTTATGCTTTTTTTTTTTTTTTTTAAGTCACCTTTGGTTAATGGGCTGGGTGTGGAAGTCTTGGTTCAGATCACCTTCGCCAGGACTGTGGAGGTGACTCCTCACTGTCTTGGGCCCTTGAGTCTTATCACCAATGACCCATTTGGTGCCAACTCAGGGGAGTGGAGGCTCAGCCCACCTTCACCCCAGACGACGGTAGACGGACTGCACTGGGAGAAGACTCCGTGTTCTGGATTGAATTATCCTTCTGGATTGACGTACTGACGGACTCCAAGTGGAAACCAAAGCTCTTTCCCTCCCCAAACCCTTCATTCCTATCTGGCTAGGAACAGTTTTTTGCATCTCCTCCCAGTAATGTCTGCTGTGCATGTAGACCCATACAAAACAAGTGGTATGAAGACTCGATCACAGAAACCTCTGTTTTAACAATTACAACTAGAGCCAAAGTCAGACTTTATAATCTGGGGCCCTCCTCCTCCTCAAAAGAAGCCGAGGGGCTGTCCACACTTGGGTGAACCCCTCAAAGCCCCGTGGTTGCTGGTAGGAGGAACAGAGGCCTCTGCTGGGTGCCCCTGGGGGCTTCGTTCCCTGAGGGTTTATGCTGTGACTGAGCACCTCCAGGACTGTGACTCGCCCTGACCTGCATGGGGTTCTGATGTGCAGGCTCGAGCATCACCCCCACACTCCTTCATTACCTGGTGACTTTAGCTGGTCTTGGTAGTCAGGCGTGTACGGGTCGAGCGTACACATCAGCGAGTAGATGCACAGGGCGAAGAGTCCGGTCATCACCACGTAGAAGGCCACATAGTAAAGGCTGATCCACACTGCGGGGAGAGGCCGGTCAGACGCGGCTGACACACTTCATCGTGCTCGGACCCACACGGAACCCCACCACTTCAGCCGTCTTAGAGTGGAAACCTCAGTGGTGGTTAGGGCATCTACACACAACGCTGTGCAAGCATCACCTCTAGTTCTAGAACATCCTCATTGCTCCGAAGAAAACCCATAGCCCTTGACTTCAAAGTCTTTTTAAAAACTGTCAAGTTTAGGAATAATAACTATAAACTGCTATTCTCAAATCTAAGCCTGAAACTGTGGGGCCGATCCTCAGATGTTCCCACCGTGTGGGTGCCTGGTGCCAGAGGGCGTAAGAGCTGAGATGGGCCTCTGGGGTCACCTGGTGAGGAAGTTGAGGCCTGGCCAGAAGCCCGGGCAGGGCCTGGGTCCTGGGAGCCTGGGCCCCCACCCCGGGCTGTTGGTGGTGGTCCTCTGCCTCTCCTCTCAGAGCCGTCCCTCCTTCCCCTGCCTTACCGGACACATACCCCACCGGGACAGGGTCCGGCCCAGCATCTGGCCCGTGTCCGGGTTCCAGCAGTAGCGCTGGAATTCCTCCATCCTCTGGCTGCACGACTTCTTCTCGTGCAGCGCCGCCATCCTCCCTGCCTCTGGGGTCCCCCTCCTGCAGAAGGTAGACTGAGAGGAGAAAATCTTCCCCTGCGTTTTATAGTCTCCTTCAGAGGTCAGAGGCGCCGTGCCGGGGTGCGGGTTCCAGGGAAAGCACCAGCGGTCTTATCGGGCCTTGCTATCCAAACACCAGCGGCTCCGTGCGCTCTGCAGGTCCCCCTGCTATCAGGTGCCCTCCACCTCTCCCCTGGGCAAGTCAGGGCTGCCCCTCCTTCTGGGATGCCCTTGGCCTTGTTATGATAATGACTAAGGAGAAATACTTTTCCTGAACAGCCACTTGTTCAGCTGGGTCCCCATTCTCTCACTTCCTCCAGGAGGAAAGATGTAATGTCAGCACAAGGACAGGCCTGAACCTGCCATTCATGGCCGCTCAGACACTTCCTGGTCTGAGATGATGGGCAATGAGGGGTGACCGATGTCATGGTATTGCAATTGCTGGGGCTCTGTGAGTGGCCCCAGATGCCGACATTGTGAAAATGCCAGAGAGTGACGGAGGCTAGCAGTGTGGTTCCAGAGGAGAGGGGTCAGCGGGCTCCCAGGTCCCGTCCCCTCCCGTTGCCCCTGGTGCTCACTGTCAGCCATGAGGATGATGTCCCCTGAGGTTTGTGTTGAGGGCACTGGGACTTTTTAGGACTTTTTGTGTTCTTGGGGGAACTTACAGCCATATGATCTAGAGATATTTTCAAAACTGAATGCAAACCACACCCCAGACAGCTAGTTGAAATGCAGATTCTGACCCAATGGGGACCCAGTGGGCCCAGGAGCTCCCGGCCAGCCATGTTTAAGGCTGCAGGACCACAGCACTGTCCAGGTGGGGGGCGCTTTGCCTGGTGGCACATTGGAGTCCGCTGGAGCACCTTGAAAACGCTTGTCTCACCCCCGTGTTTCTGTATGAGCCAAATGGCCAGGTGACCTGAGCTTCTGAGATCCCCCCAGATTAATCTTGATGTGTGACCAGAGCCACTGGCCCAGAGACCTGGGTGAGTAGAGACATAGCTGGAGCCATGCCAGCTGCTCACTGCATCATCTCTGCAGTTAGGTTGAAAGGGCAGTGCCAGGCAAATATGATGTGCCGCAGAGGCCATTCTACAAGCATTTCCATCAAAATCCAATTAAAATAATGGGTGTTGTACACAAAAATTTGGAATTTCATTCACTGTCACATATAAATTTCCCTTTATCCCTCGCTGTTTGGCTTAGTGGATAGAGCATCGGCCTACGAACTGAAAGGTCCCAGGTTCTATTCTGGTCAAGGGCACATGTCTGGGTTGTGGGCTCAATCCCCTGTGGGGGACTTGCAGGAGGCAAGCCGATCCATGATTCTCTTTCATCATGAATGTTTCTATCTCGCTCTCCCTCTTCCTTCCTCTCTGAAATCAATAAAAATATATTTGAAAAAAAAAATTTCCTTCTAAGAGACCCAGGTAGCCAAATTAGATTTCTTTCAGAAGAAGAATAATGAAAACCCTATAGCCATTTTTCTGCTTGTTTTCTCAGGGATGATTTAGAGCTTATCAGAAAAATGAGCTTCCTAAAATTCAGAAGGAATTGCACTATTTTAGCTAGGACTCCTCCTTTTATAATTGTCCACACCTGGGGTCTGGGACCCCGAGTGCCAGAGCCCTGAGATAAGTGCGGCAACTGTTGCCCACAGACTAAATGCTGCCCTTGTCTGTGAAGTTATAGAGGTGCTTTTGAAATGAACAAAATACGAACTCTTTCTTGGAAGTCTTTGAACTAAGTCTTCCCCCATTAATCTCTGAATTCCCCCAAACATGAAAGCACGTGCTGAATAGCACCCACATCAAAATGGCCTTTACTGGACACATGCCTATAGGGAGGAGAGGAAAGGAGGGGGATGCTGATAGAGGGCGCTTTTCCATGGCATGCTCTGAAAGTACAGGGCAGATGCTCCAATGACGGGGCTCCAGACCAAGTGGGGAGCACATCCCCAGGTTCCCACGTGGGAAGCCTAGACCTCTACCCCCACCTGGCAGTAATGAGGTGGAGCCCAAATCCCTTCTACTGACTAACCAGAGTCAGAAACAGCCAGCTAAAACGGCAGGAAAATGTTACATTTCAATTGATCATACCAAGAACCAGGATGACTTAAAAATGAATTAAAACAAAAAAAATGATTGGATGACAACATTGAGGTGACAAATGTTGGAATTACCTGACAGATTTTAAAGCACTTATGAAAAAATGCTTCAGGGGGCAATGATGAACATGCTTTAAACAAATGAAAAAGATAGAAAGCCTCAGCAAATAAAAAGTTTAAGGAGAGAAATAAGATACATACAAAGAAGAACCAAATGAAAATTTTAGATGGAAAAATACATTAACCAAAATAAAAAGCTCAAAGAATGGGTTCCACAGCAGAAGGGAGGGGGCAGAGGAAAGAAAAATAACATAGAAATGTGGAAGAAAAACACAATAGAAGCTACCTGATCTGAACAATAAGGAGAATGTAAACTTGAACAAACACACACAGAGCCTCAGGGATAGGGGGGACTGTAATAAAAACTAACTTCCGTGTCATCAGAGTTCTGGAAGGAGAGAAGTAAGAGGGCAAGGCTGAAAAATACTCAAAAAGAAAATAATGACTGAAAACTCCCTAAAATTTGGCAAAAGAATAAACTTATAGATTCAAGAAGCTGAGTGAACAGATAACCATGGCTTCTGAAATCTACGCCAAGATTCATCATAATTAAACTTCTCAAAATTAAACACACACACAAAACCTAGAGACAGACATTGTATGATAATAAATGAATAATAATAAATCCCCCAAGAAGATATAACAATCCTAAATGTATATTCACCAAACAAGAGAGCTAAAAAATGTGTAGATTGATATAACTGGAAGGAGAAATAAGCAAATCCACAATTTTAGTTAGAGACTTCAACATTCCTCTCTCAACAATTGACAGAACAGCTAAATAGGAAATCAGCACAGATATAGAAGAGCTCAATAACATCATCAACCATCATAATGTTGTTGGCCTAAGTAGAATAATCCACCAATCACAGCAGAATATACTTTCTCTTTATGTGTTCATGGAACATTTGCCAAGATAGACCATATCCTAGGCTATAAAACAAAGCTCAACAAATTTGAAAATTAATAAAATAATACAGAATGTGTTCTACAATCTCAGTGGAATCAAACTAGAAATCAATCAGAAAACTCTCCAAACATGAAAACTAAACAATACACTTCTAAGTAATATATGAGTAAAAAAGGAAGCCTTGAGGGAAATACAGGGAACTGAATGAATGCTACAGCGGTGTTCACAGGAAAATTTATAGCACTAAACTAATATATTAGAAAAAAGGAAAAGTCTCAAATTAATAAGCTAACTTTTCACTTCAAAAACCTAGAAAAATAAAAGAGGGAGGAAAACCAACAGGAGGAAGAAATAAAAGATAAGAGCAAAAGCCAGTGAAATTAAAAACAAAAGAGAAAAATCAGTAAAACTAAAAAGAACTGGGTCTTTCAAAAGACCAATAAAAACCAAACTATTGCAAGAGAGAAGACATAAATAACCAACACCAGAAACAAAATATCTCTATAAACCATGAAGACTTCAAAAAGATAATAAGGGAGTACCATATACAGCTATACATGTATAAACTCGACAACTTCGATGAAATGGACCATCTCTTCAATACCCATAACTCATTCAATTTGAAATAGATAATTGAATAGCCATTTAACTAGCAAGGAAATTGATTTAATAATTTAAAACTTCCCAGTTCACTGGAAAATTCTACCATTTAATGAAGAATTACAAGTTATATACCATATCTTACAGAAAATAGAAGAGAAGGAGACATTTCCCAACTGATTTTATAAGACATATATGACTCATACCAAAATCAGATAAAGACAGTACAAAAACAGAAAACTGCGGAACAATATTCCTCACAAATATACACAGAAATAGCTACAGCAATCAAGATGGTGTGGTATTGGTGGATGGATAGACACAGAGATCAATGGAACAGAATAGGAAGCCCAGAAACAGAACCACACTAATATGCACCACTGATTTTTGAGCTGCAAAAACTATTTAATGGGGCACAGACAGTCTTTTTAACAGTTGAAGCTGGAGCAATTGAACAACTACTGGCAGAAAAATGAACCTTAACCAAAGGTTCAATTTTAACTTAAACTTGATCATGGATTTAAAAGTAAAAGTATAAAACTTTTTGAGTGGGAAGGTTGAATTTGGGAGAGAATGAAAAAAAAACAAACACATAAAGTGTTCTTAGACTTGACACCAAAAGCATGATTCATAAAAGGAAAAATTGATACATTACACTTCAACGAAATAAAGAAGCTTTTGTTCTATGAAAGCCCTTGTAAAGGGAATGAAAAGACAAGCAAGCATTGGAAAGAAGTGTTTGAAAACCACAAGCCCAACAAAGGATCTAAGGTAGATAAACAACACTCAAAACTCAACAGTAAACAAGCAAACAATTCAGTTAGAACATGGTCAAAAGACATAAAGAGAGCTCTCCAAACAGATGGCAAATAAACACATGGAAAGTTGTTCAATATTACTAGCCAAGAGGGAAACGCAAATTAAAACAATGAAATGCCACTACATGCCTATCAGAATAGCTAAAATAAAAAGTGAAAAAAGCTGGGGAAGATGCTGAGAAGCTGTATAACTCATATGTGGTTGGTAGGAATGTAAAATGGTACGGCCGTTCTGAAAAAAGTTTACCCGTTTCTTAGAAAAACCAAAGATGCAATTAGTTACCGTATAACTCAAGAATTACACTCTTGGGCATTAATCTCAGAGAAATGGAAATTTACACGAAAACATGTACATGAAATGCTTTTAGCTGCTTTATTCATGTTATCCCCAAACTGGAAACAACCAAGATGTCCTTCAACCAGTAAATGGTTAAACCAACGGTGGTCCATCTGCACCATGGGATTTAGCAATTACACTGTTTGTGCACAAAACAACCTGGATGAATCTCCAGAGAATGATGCTGATTATAAAGAGCCAACTCCAAAGGTTATGTACTAGATGATTCCCTTTATGGAACACTCTTGAAATGAGGGAGAACAGATTAGTGGTTACCAAAGGTTCAGGAGAATGGGGGCGTGGGAAGAAGGAGTGTCTACACATGGGCAACCTGGGGATCCTCATGAGTGTGAATGCTCTGCGTTGCCTGTGTCGGGGTCAGTGTCCTGGCTGTGATCCTGTGCTTTAGTTTGGGAAGACGTCACCATTGGGAGAAATGGAGGGAAGCGTACAGGGGATCTCTCCTGATCTTTTCTTCTAGATGCATGCGAATCTACATTTATTCCCAAATAAGAAGTGTAATTGAAATAAGGAGGGAGGTTCCAGGACCACACGAGTTTGGGAAATACCGCCTACTGGACCCCTCTTAAAGAGCCAAGCTCACGGGAAACTGTAAGCTTTGTTTCACCGCTGCTTCTCCTTCCCCAGAATGTTGCTCGGGGTTAGCCGGATGGGCCTGGCTTCTCACCATGGGTCCCGATGGGCAGTGGTACACCAATATATTTTATTGATTTTTTTTTACAGGGAGGAAGGGAGAGGGATAGAGAGCTAGAAACATTGATGATGAGAGACATCGATCAGCTGCCTCCTGCATGCCTGCTCTGGGGGATGTGCCTGCAACCAGGATACATGCCCTTGACCGGAATCGAACCTGGGACCTTTCAGTCCGCAGGCTGACGCTCTATCCACTGAGCCAAACTGGTTCGGCTGAAGCAGAATCTTTATTTTGCAAGTTATCAAGGCAGTTTGTCTGCCTGGTGCCGCGTGGAAGGACTGACCCAGGACACAGGGGGAGCACTAGCACGGGGTGCTCCGTTCCACAGGCACCATGTCCCGTTTGAACCCTGATCGGGCAGCCAGGATGAGTTAGATCAATTGTCCCAAGGTTTACATGATAGTAAGTGGCGGGGCTGGGCCCACCGCCCTCTTGGTTGGGAGGCAGCGAGGTAGGGAGACTGGCTGCACAGTGTCCTCATTTCCACCTCTCCAGCTGCCACAGGGGGTCCTGCCTGCCCCCACCCTCTGGCAGAATCTCACTGCCCTCAGAGACACTCTTCTCCCATCACACACAGGCAGGTGGGCTGGGAGGTCCCCGCCTCTCCTGGCTACGGCTTTCTTCGTTTCTGAAACCCTTCATCTCCTCTCCTCCTTAAACTACAACCCACCTCCTACTCACTTCCTTGACACTTTCCCCAAACATTTGCTGAGCACCTACTGTGTGGTAGGATAGACAGAGAAGGCTGTGACGCCATGGAGCAGACTGTTCTGTTGGTCCTGACCTCCCTAGGTGTACCCCAGATGTGTCCCAGGTGTGCCACAGGTATGCCCCGATGTGCCCTAGGTGAACTCCTCAGGCGGGTCCTAGATATGCCCCAGGTGTGTGCATGGCCTCTTCATTCTCTCACTCCTGTGTGGGCTCTCAGCACTGGGTGTAGCTTGCAGGTATGTGTGTGTCCTGTTTCTCTGTCCTAATCTCACCTGCATGCTCCTCTTGGCATTTTGGCTTTGCAGGCAAACCCAAACGAGGGGAAGGGACTGATGCGGAGCTGTCTTCTCAGCAAGTGCTGGGGTATCTAGGCCCAAGCCAGCAGTGTGACACGGGAGCACCGCCCTCTCAGGGTGAGGACAGGACAAGTCAGCCCTCACCGACTGGCCGGTTCCTCAGGACCAGTGGTCGCTGGGGGATACCCAGGATGCTGTGTACTGAGGCTTTTGTTCTCTCTCTCTCTCTCTCTCTCTCTCTCTCTCTCTCTCTCTCTCTCTCTCCCCCTCTCTCCCTCCTTCCCTCCCTCTCTCCTTCCTTCCCTTTCTCCCTTCTTGCCTCCCTCCCTCTCTCTGAGTCTCCCTGAGCCCCTCTCTTCCCTTCAGCAGGTTTTCTTCTCCCTGGCCATTTTTCTTTAAAATAGAAATAAGATCTGTTGGGGAAAGAAATCAGGCATCCTCATACACTAAGGTTTCTCCTGGGCCCCTCTCCCTTGAGTTTGCCCTCCTGTCTCCGCAAGGAAGCAGATGGGCGGTCTGCCGGCTGCTGAGACCAGAGAGCTGGAGGGGCGGCTTAGAAAGACGAAATCTCTGGGGCTTCCGCCAGGTGCTCCCAGGTGTCCCGGGGTTTGTCAAGACAGCTGGTTTCTGCGGAAGGAGCCCGGTAGGCCGGCCGCCTAATCTTTCCTGGAGCGGCTTAGGGGATTGTCTTTTTCTGGCACCTGCTAGCCGCCCCACCCCAAGAGCGTCCTCCATAACCCCGGGCTGGGATTTAGCCTGAGCTGTGTCAGCTGGGCTCCTCCGGGGCTCCTGGTGTGGCCCCCTAGTCATCCCTGTCCCGGGACACCTCCTGTCCCTGCAGCCGGGACCGGGCACAGACAGGCCAAGGGCAGCGGGTCAGGCCCGCTCTGGACATCGACGCCGAGGGCTAGCGCATGGCTCCCGGTGCCTGAGTGGCAGGGGGCGGGCGGCAGGATGGACTTTGGGTCCTTGGAGACGGTGGTGGCCAACTCTGCCTTCATCGCCGCCCGGGGCAGCTTCGATGGGAGCTGCGCCCCCGCCTCCCGGGACAAGAAGTACCGGGCCAAGCTCAAGCTGCCCCCGCTCTCCCGGTGCCAGGCCCTCGGGGACAGCCTGGACCTGCAGTTCCAGAGCGTGTGCTCGGAGCAGCCCATCGGCAAGCGGCTCTTCCAGCAGTTCCTGAAGGCCGACGAGAGGTACGCGCCGGCCCTGGAGCTCTGGAAGGACATTGAGGATTACGACACGACCGACGACGACCTGCGGCCGCAGAAGGCCCGGGCCATCCTGGCCGAGTACCTGGACCCCCAGGCCAAGCTCTTCTGTGGTTTCCTGGATGAAGGGACGGTGGCGAAGGTGCGGGAGGGGCCGGCGGCCAGCGGGGACGGGCTCTTCCAGCCGCTGCTGCAGACCACGCTGGCCTACCTGAGCCAGGCCCCGTTCCAGGAGTTCCTGGGCAGCCTGTACTTCCAGCGGCTGCTGCAGTGGAAGTGGCTGGAGGCGCAGCCCACGGGCGAGGACTGGTTCCTGGACTTCCGGGTGCTGGGGAAAGGGGGCTTCGGCGAGGTGTCGGCCTGCCAGATGAAAGCGACTGGCAAGATGTACGCGTGCAAAAAGCTGAACAAGAAGAGGCTGAAGAAAAGGAAGGGGTACCAGGTGGGCAGCACGGCCGGGCACGGCGGAGGGTGCCTCTTAGGTCTGGCAGGTGGGTGGGAGGGGTCCCTAAAGCAGGGAGGGCCTTCGGGTGCTCAGGTGGCTGGCTCACCGGCTCACCTTACTGTGCGGACACCGAGCCCCTCCTGTTGTACAGCCGTCGGCTGGTTTCTAGTTCACCTGCCTCTCCTTGACCTAGGTCAGCCCCGTCTGTGCCGTGCCAGCAGCCGGTACCGGTAGCTGTGCGCCTGGCACGGAGGGGAGTGGCAAAAGGAGGCAGTGTGTGGCCCCTGCGGCCCTCCGGCCCATGGCACAGTCTGTCCAGCTGCTCTGAACGAGCAGCCTCACGCCCTGCACACAAGCGGGTTGCTGACGTCCCTTCTTGGAGAGCGGCCTTTGCATCTGTTGCCGTGGGTGATGCCCTACATCCTGTCGCCCGCGGTTTTCACCGGCATCACCAAGCGCAGCAGCAGTGCTGGGGAGGCTGTCTGGGATCGTTCTGGAGTCTTTACTCGGACTTTCTGCAGCGTTCCCAAGTCCTGGCTTTTGCTGTGACGGCACATGCGTGGGGAATCGAGGCGGGATGGGTGCTGTCTTTTATGTGAGGCCGAGCCTGTCTGTGACGCCTGGTGCAGGCTGCTCCCCGAGGGCAGTTTTCCAGGGACAGGGTGTGAATGGAGGCACAGACAGGTTGCTCTGAGTGGGGTCTGCTCTGTGGAGCTTGAGTAAGACCCCCTTTGGGCAGGATCAGCAAAAGCTGCTTAGGTCTTAGGAGCTCATCCCTCAGCCCCACGCTCTGTTCTGCATGGTTCGTTGTCCTTTTCCCGCTGCACAGTGCAGGGGGGTGCAAACACAGCTTCTCGGGGTGCACAACAGCCTCCACAGATCCCCCCTCCCAGGGTTCCTGGAGGGTAGGACTTGGGGCAGGGGGGAAGCTGTTATCCCTTCCTCTTGGTTGTCTGCCTCTAATTTTAATCCAGCAATGAGCGTGCTACAGCTCTTCTCACCCAAGGTCTGGACGCTCCTGGACATCACATGACATAAAAACAACCCAAAATCTTCTCATGCTGTGCAGACACAAAGGGGCCTCTCTCAACACCGCGCACTCCTCCTTCAGAAAGGAATTCCAAACACAACTTTAAAAAACATGTTCAGTGGACACCGCGAGTTTTAAAATAAAGGCCGGAAATGAACCGAGGTGCAGGAGGGCTGGGGACCTCAGCTGTCCGCTGTCCAGAGGTCTGGCCAGGAGGAAGGGCTCTGAGAATTTGGCAGGACAATTGGCTAAATGTAAGAAAGGACGGGGCCCGGCCGATGTGGCTCAGTGGTTGAGTGCCGACCTATGAACCAGGAAGTCATAGGTTGCAGGCTCCATCCCCAGTTGGGGACACACAAGAGGCAGCTGATCAATGATTCTCTCTCATTGATGTTTCTATCTCTCTCCCCCTCTCCCATCCTCTCTGAAAAAAAAATAAAAAAATATATATATATAAAGAAAGGAAGAAAAGAAAGGAAGAAAGAAAGAAAGAAAGAAAGAAAGAAAGAAGTGAAGGAAGGAAGGAAGAAAGGATGGAAGGAAGAAAGAAAGAAAGGAAGAAAGAAAGAAAGAAAGAAAGGAAGAAAGAAAAAAAGAAAGAAAGAAAGAAAGAAAGAACAGAAAGGAAGAAAGACTAGGAAGGAAAGTCAGCAATGAACAGGCAGCCAGGGTCCGAGCTGGAACCCCCACCTGACACGTTTAAGATGGGTTGTCTGGAGTGCCCCTTGCTGGAGGCTCCAGGAAAGTCCTCTGTGTGTGACTAATTTGCATGCCTAAATTTGTTTATTTGCAATTGCTTAGTACAAACCACTTTTAAAATGTATCTGTAACTCTGTGTGTGTTGTTGGAATGCTTTCTGGTTTGCAGAACTTGGTCTTTTATGGCAATGTCACTTCCCCGCCTAACCCAGGGTGTTTTTTTTGACATCTTGCTTTTCAGGGTGCTATGGTAGAGAAGAAGATTCTGGCGAAAGTCCACAGCAGGTTTATAGTCTCTCTGGCCTATGCATTTGAAACCAAAACTGACCTCTGCCTGGTGATGACCATCATGAATGGAGGCGACTTAAGGTAAGCGGGGTTCCTCTCTTCTGTGTGGGTGCTGGGGCCTGGGAGGGCTGGAGTGGTTCAGCTTAGGGAGGGGACTTATGGGGCCAATTGGGCTGCTTCTCACATGCAAAGACAACGATGACATCTGAGGAAAAGCCCCATCAAAATACACTCCTTTCTGTCTTCTGGTTGCTGATACCCCAAATGATATGTCCTCAGTCCCATGTGAAATGCAGGCACCTCACGAGGGTGGGCTATGGCTCTCCGGTCCTCTGGTTTGTGTGGATGGGGGTGGTTATTAGGGTGGGCAGTATGTGGAACTGTGGGCTGAGTGATAGTTGGGTGGGTGAGTAAAGGGGTACTGGGGACCTCATGGGAGTTGAGGGCCTTGTATGAAAAAGGATGGTAAATGAAGATGAACTTTATCATTGACCCCCTCTTGGAGATGGTGACAGAGCTGAAAACACGATGTGGCCAACTTTGGAAATGATGGCTTTGCTTGTTATCGGCAGAGAGAACTGGGTGACAGCAATACACGGTGCCTGATTGGGATCCGAGGGCTTGGCTTTGGGCTCCCAGGGCAAATCAGGTCACTGGCTCTCAGAGGGAAAAGACCCACTTGATAACTGGGCAACCTGACGGCTCTCGCTTCAGTGTGCTGGTCGTAAAATGGGTATAACAGTGATACTGGTGTTCAAAGGCTGTGCAGAGGAGGCTGATGCATGTGAGGCACCAAGAAGAGGGTCACAGTTGCTTACACACAAGGGGACATAGCTGTTGCTGTTATTTGCATTCTCCCATCTAGTTTCATCTCCCCTGAACTCTGCCAAGTAAGTTTGTTGGCCCTATTTTCCTGATGAGGTTTCTGAGTCTTTGACTAAGTAACTCCTGTAAGGTCACACAGAAGGGGAGCAGAAGGACCTAGGAAGTGCAAATAACATGACTTAGAGTAGAAATGATCATGAGACTGTACTGTACTACATTATTCTACTGTATGTTACACTGCACTACACCTTAGCATGTTACACTGCACTCTACAACATTATACTCTATACTATACTATACTATACTATACTATACTATACTATACTGCAGTATATCATACTATACTGCAGTATATCATACCATACTGTACTACATTGTACTTCATTATGTGATACTCTAGTACATTACATTATATTATACCATACTATACAACATTATACTATACTAGAAGCCCAGTGCATGAAATTTGTGCAGGGGTGGGTCCCTAAGCCTGGCCAGTGATCAGGACCAATTAGGTCCCTGCCTCCCCGCTTCCTGTTTCTTCCTCCCCTCGCTGCCTGCATTCCATCACCTTCCCCCCTCCTCCTTTCCTCGAAGCCTGCATCTGCTGCCACCTCCCCTAGTTCCCTGTCCCAGGTCAGGGCCTGGCCCCAGTAAGGCAATTAGGAGAAGGAACTGACAGGATGGCCGGCAGACCAATTGGGACCTGCTGTGAGGAAGGGCCAACCACCACCACGGTGGGCGGGTGGCAGGCCGATCGGGGCCTGCCAGCTAGTGATTGGGGACTGCAGGCTACTTCTGCCCCCTGGTGGTCAGTGCGCATCATAGTGACCGGTCGTTCTGGTCAGTCTGGTTGTTCTGTCGTAACAGTCGCTTAGGCCTTTATATATATAGATACTGTGATACTACGCTATACTATACTAAAATACACTATAGCAAATCATATTATAGTAAATTATATTATACATACATTATACTATACACTATATTACATACATACATTATACTATGCACTAAATTATACTATATACTAGAGGCCTGATGCACAACGTTTGTGCAAGGGGCTTGGCTCTCACAGCCGTGGAGCTGCCTTGGCCTTCGCAACCCTGGCTTTGTCTGGAAGGTCGTCTGGAAAGTTGTTCAGCCACCCGGTCTAATTAGCATATCACACTTTTATTATTATAGATTATACAATAGATCATATTAAGCTAAACTACACTGCACTACACTACATTATACTATACTAAAATATTATGCTATGCTGCACTATACTATATTACACCACACTGTACTATGCTATACTGCATTACACTCTACTATACTACACTATAAATGCTATCTAATAAAGAGGGAATATGCTAATTGACCATCATGTCCTCACAAAGATGGCGGCACCCACAGCTAATAAGGAGGGAATATGCTAATTGACTGCTACACCCTCAAAGATGGCAGTGCCCACAGCCACAAGATGGTGCTGCCCAGTCCCCTCAGCCCCATTTGGGTGGCAGGCGTGTGACCGCTCCATTCACCTGCCTTGGGAGTCCCCAAGTCCTCTTAATCTCCTAGCTGCCAAGGGCCTGCCTGAGGTGCAGGCAAGCATTGGATGGCAGTTGCCCAGCTGCCTAGGACTGCCCAAAGCTCAGGTAACCAGGGCTGGCTGAGGCTTACACTGCTGGCAGTGGCAGCAGCAGAGGTGTGATGGGGTGTCGCCTTCCTCTGATCATCAGGTTGCCTCCTGCCCCTGAGGAATCCCGGACTGTGAGAGGGGGCACGCCAGGCTGAGGGACCCCCAAACCTCCAGTGCATGAATTTTCATGCACCAGGTCTCTAGCGTAACATAAAAACCATTTATGTTATTATTCCAGCTGTCTCATTCTCAGGCTGATTTGAGGGTTTCTCTCTATTTTTTTTTAATGTTTCCTGGTCTGCCTCTATTCTCCCTGGTTGCTATTTAGTGTAAGTAATTTATCTCCTTTTATTGGTTATGTTTTTCCCCCTGTAAAGCATGCCAGTAGAAAACATGAGAAAGGACAGTTACAGGGGACTGATGTTGGGAGGGGGTCTGCTGCAGGCCCAGTCAGGAGTCTGCATGTCCGGGTTGGGTGAAATAGCCGACACGCTTACATGACTCTGTATTGACTGCTTACATTTGGGTAACTCAGGCTGCTTGTGCAGACTTCCCCTCCGCCCTCACTTGTTCGCTTGGTGATGGTAGAATGGCCCTGCAGGCTAGGGCTGAGGCCACAGAAGATTGCACTTTGCTGCCTCATTTTCCCCGTAACACCGGTGGGGAAGACCTTGAGGGTGTGGTCACCAGCTGCCAGGGGTCTTGATGTTGCCATAGGCTCTTCAGGCTAAACATGGAGGCCCCCAAATGACCAGATGCTTTACTGAAACAACCATAGGATTCTGAGGCCCTCCCTGTTTTCCCAAGATTTTACTTCCATCCCAACCATGGTCACACTCTTGTAGTCGTGCCAGAAAAGCACAGGCCTCCGCATAGTCTGCCTCCAGGTACCACATCTACAATGTGGATGAGGAGAACCCTGGCTTCCAGGAGCCACGCGCCGTCTTCTATGCGGCCCAGATCCTCAGCGGCCTGGAGCACCTGCACCAGAGGGCCATCGTCTACCGAGACCTCAAGCCTGAGAACGTGCTGCTGGATGACGAAGGTGAGGCAGCCTCCGTGCCTGGCCTCCTCTCCCGGCCTCCCCTTGTCCAGCTGGACTGTGTAGCCCAGTGGGTCATCTGTAGGGGGCACGGGCTGGTTTTGACAAATGCTTGTCAGAGGTTTAAGTGGCACCAGTACATTTCTTAAGTTTGTTTACTGTTCCTTTAGCTATTTTTGCAACAGAATGGCATTGTCTCCAAATGGAGTTTTTGGATGGAATTTGATGAAATTTGATGTCTAATGCGGCACCTAGAGTTACAGGGAGCTAAGCCAGGGTGTCTATTGTGGGTGGAACTAATGGTAAATAGTTAATATTCTATGGCCAAATTCTCACTCGGTCACTCTTTTCTTTCTGCCTTTTCTGTCAAATTGGGATTCTTTCCAGAAAATAAACAGAGCTTTAGGCTTCCTTTATGTATATCCTTTTAGATTTACCTCCCTTTCTGTCACCAAGTCACACAAACAGGTGGGCATTCTCAAAGGCCATTGCTGCAGAGCTTGGGGAAGAGAAGAGAGAGGAGGAAACTGAACTTGGGTGGATTGTACTCTGAATTCAGGTTGCAGACACTGATGGGACCCCTCAGTTCCTCTGTAGTCTGACTGGGGCAGAGGCACCTGGGTGCTGAGGTCTCGTGCCACCCCCCTGGAGTGTGCATGTGAGTGTGTGAATGCTCATGTGTGCATGTCTGCACGTGTTCATGAGTGTGTGTTTATGTGTGAACAGATGTGTTTGCAGGTACATTTGTGGGTGTACATGTGTGTGTGTGTTGCATGTGTGCAGAGATTTGCTCTTGGCTCTTGTGGGCTCCAGGAACAGCAGGTGCCTTTGTTCTGTGGAGTCACATATGACCTCAGCCCATGTTTGCTTTTCAGGGAATATCCGAATTTCTGACCTTGGGCTGGCCGTGGAGCTGAAGGAAGGGCAAACCAAGACCAAGGGCTATGCAGGGACCCCAGGTAAGAGCCTGAGAGCAAGGATGGGAGCAGTGTCTCTCAAGAGGAGGGGTGAAGCCCTGGGGGTCCCCATGGCCTGGGTAGGTGGCACAATAGGGCAGCGGCTCCCTCATCCCCAGAGCAAAGAGTAAAACCAGCAAGACTGGCTAGTGGGCCTGCACAGCTGCAGCAGGAGCCCACACCCATGGCAGGGACGAGCCCTCCCCCTGAAAAACCATGATTGGTTTTAACATGCTGTACCCTCTGTTAAGAAAGCTTCCAACTTTGATGGGCTTTCTTGTTTGTGTCACAGAACCCCCCAAATCCTTGGGGTTTGGGCTTTTTTGGTGTTTGTACCTGTCACCACAGTCTCTGTCCTCATCTGTGGCTTTATTTAGGGAAAGATCTTGAACTTCTAGATCCTCAGCCCAAATCTATGAAGTTCCACTCCTGGCATGAGCGTGTGAGTGGAAACTCACTTACGTATTTCAGGGTGATTTAGATCCTTAGGAAAAAGCCCAGAAAACTCCAGAGCCAGGATTTGAAGTAGTTTGACCTCCAGGATACAGCCTGACCTTGTTTGTGCCGAGTGCGAGGGCCCTTCCAGCCACCAGAGGGCCCTATAGGCTTTGCTGTGGCCACTGAGCTACATCTGTACATTGAAGGGAAGGGATGAAGCTTTCCAGGTGGGTGGCTCTCCTGACCAGTGCATGTAGGCATGGCTCTGAGCATTTGGGCTCAGGTGAAGGGTGTAACCCTCAAACAGTGGCAGTGTATGCTGAAGTTAGGGTAACTTATAAGGCTGGGGCCTTCAGCAAAGCCACAGGATACTAACCATCTGAAAGGATACTGAGGAGGAAGGGGCATGCCCTGTAGAACTGGCTAATTCTTTATGTGCCTGAATAAATTTGATACAAATGAAAATTAAGTTATTGAAAGACTATTAGGTGGAGTAATTGTAGGTTTAACTACCATACCAAAGGATAATGTAGTGATTCAAAGCTCAGATGCCTGAGTTTCAAACATTCTCTGTTACCTATTATCCATGTTATTGTGAACAAGTTAGTTCCCTAATAATAAGGGAAAGTAGTGGCCCTTACTTCGGTGTTAGGAGGATTAAATAAGATCACTTTGTATTTTCACACGCCACACAGCAAGCATGGAATGGGGGTCAGCTAGAATAAGTGCTACTAAAGGGTATTGATCTATGGACCCACATCAGTCAAGAACAAAGCCTCCTTGAGTTCTGAGAGCTTGGCCATGGTGAGCACCGCTCCCCTGGGACAATACCCCTCCTTCTTAGAAATGTCTTGGCTTAAATCTGTCCTTTTGTGCCCTTTCAGGAAGCATCTTGGTGCCTGTCTCTGCAACCCTCATGACCACACACAGAGATAGCCCCCAAGATCACACACTCGTGCCTGAGAGGCAAGAACCACGGCACTGTCTGTCATGGTGGATCTAAGGGAGACTTCACACTATGTGTGTAGAGCAGTGGTTTCGCCCAAAGGCAATTTGCTCCTAGAAGACACTCAGCAATGTCTGGAGACATTTTTGGTTGTCACATCTGGAGAGGGCATGCTAAATAGTGGATAGAGTCCAGGGGTGCTGCTCAGCACCCCACAGTGCACAGGGCAGCCCCACCACAGAGGATTTCCTCCCCAGATGTCACCAGGTGCGCATGGGAGCATCGGCTCTGTGCTCACCACTGGCTCTGTGCAGCTGAGTCACTGAGTCCACACTGTGCTCTTGCCTGGCAGGTTTCATGGCCCCGGAACTCTTGCGGGGAGAGGAGTATGACTTTTCTGTGGATTACTTTGCCCTGGGGGTCACGCTGTATGAGATGATTGCTGCCAGAGGACCCTTCCGAGCCCGGGGAGAGAAGGTAGGAGGTGGCCTAGCCATGCCCCTGCAGCTGTCCTGGGGTTGACTCTCTCCTTGTTGACAGATGTCATAGGAGTAGGTGTCGCTGCAGCTGATCTGGTGGGGGAGCTGCTTAAATCTTGAGCACTGGGCTTCTCATGGAAGGTCCTTCGTGGGCAGAAAAGAGGAGACACAGTGACTCCATCTCATGTAGCTCATGACACTGGGGAGCATTTCAGGATGAGAGGTGCCTGAGCTTTCCCAAGCTCACCCCTGTGAGCAGCACTCGCACCCCTCCCTTGAGCCAGCCTGGTTCCTTTGATGGCCTTGGTCCTCTTCCCTCTAGACAAATACTAAGAGCCCCCTCCCAACATGCTAAGAAACCACAGGACCTGCTTCAGGTGCAGCACTTGTCTTGGAGGAAAGTGGACATCCCATGCTGTGCCCTGATCCCTGGCCTCCCACACTCCTGAATCCTTTCCTGTGTGGTTTGCCCCAGGCATCTCCATAAATCGGGAATGTGGAGGCTGGGTGAGAAAGAAGACACCTCTGGGGGCCTGGTGTGAATGGCAGTCTTTAACATGGCACTGCACCCACCCTTCTCATTCTGTAAGGAGGACACTTCCATCTTTTTCTTCTGCCTGGACCTCCTAAAGTGTTCACCCCAGGTTCCAATCCTGTCCCCCATCTTCTAAGAGCAGAGAGTGCTCCCATGACTAACACACCAGTCACTCTGTGTCTCTGCAACCCCACCTTAACCTCTAGTCACCAGTTCTCTCTCCTGACTTCCAACAGCTTGGAAGAGCAGAGTAAGACCAATGGTGGGGCCGTGATAGGAACTCCCAGCTCCCACCTCAGAGCTCTCACTGACCCACAGCCCCAAGCACACTCCCTATTTGCCGTGTGTTAATAAGCATGATGGGCTTTTATGAGATGCCCAAAGTGAACCAAGCATGTCCTTAAGTACCGTAGAACCTGTCTCCATAGTTACATGAAGAAAGGAACCTAAATATACCCACAACATGAATGGGCCTCAAACTTGTTAATTAAATGATTCATTTCTAGGAAATTTTAGCAAAGGCATATCTATTCTTTTGTGAGAGGAAATGGGTCTGTGTTTGCTTGAGGTCAAGGTGAAGGTGGGCTGCACAGGGCACAGGGGAATTTTGGGGTGATGGTGGAGTATCTAGGTGTTGGTCAAAGCCCTTCACTTGTGTCACTGAAGATGGAACTTTGTGGTATGTGTATTATACCTGATAAAGCAGATTCAAAACAAGGCGAAATGACACCCCCTCAGGTTTCTATCCAGTTAGAAGAGTTCTCTACCAGCTCTATGAAGTTGACTTACTGTTTCTTGTCATTCATTTTTTTCTCCAGTAGCTAATGAGTGATTATATATAACTAGTGGCCTGGTGCACAAAATTCATGCATGGGGATAGGGGTGTCCCTCAACCCAGACTGCACCTTCTCCAATCTGGGACCCCTTAGACATCCCTCTCACAATCCTGGACCACTGGCTCCTAACCGCTCACCTGCCTGCCAGCATGATCGCCCCTAACCACTCTGTCTGCTGGCCTGCTTGCCCCCAACTGTCTGTCCCCCACTGGCCTGATCACCCCCAAATGCACTCCCTCTGGCCTGATCACCCCAACTGCCCCCCCTTTGTAACCAGCCTGACCCTCTCCAACTGCTTCCCACTGCCAGCCTGCTTGCCCTCAGCTGCCCCCCACTGCCAGCCTGCTCGCCCCAACTGCCCTCCCTCTTGGCCTGATCACTCATAACTGCCTCTGCCTCGGCCCTGCCACCAGGCTTTGTCTGGAAGGACATCTGGAAGGTCTCCCAGTCTAATTAGCATATTACCCTTTT
>PVJN01022095.1:0-33854 GCA_004026805.1 Lasiurus borealis
GGGGGGACAGGAGGTCAGGCTGGGGGCAGGCCTCCAGGGAAACCAGGACATCGGTGGTCCCCCGCCCTGTCCCTTGGCCATTTCTCCGGCGCACAGAGGGGTCCCCGCAGGCGGGTCTGGGGGAGGAGGGGCCAGGCCTCACCAGGCCGAACTGGTCCTTGGTGGCTCCGATGGCCCTCTGGATGCTCAGGATGTCGCTACTGGGCCCGACCAGCATGGAGGTGCCCGTGTCCAGGATGGCCTGGCAGCCGCCGTCACAGGCCACCACCACGCCGTCCACCGTGACGCTGCGGAGGGGGAGCGGATGGCCAGGGTCCAGGCAGGGAGGACGCCCCACCCCCAGGGCCCTTCCCTGGGACCCCTTCCTGGGCTGCCCACAATGTCCTGAGCTCAGAGCAAAGACCCCAAACCATGGTCTCCCAGCTCCGTGGCTGCATCAAGACACACACACCCCCACTCCCCCCGTCCTGTGGGACAGAAACTGCCATGGGACAGCCGTCACACGCATGTGGTGGAGGGACGAGGATGCACTTCGCTCGTTGCCTGGAGACCGAGTGTTCTCCCCGCTGCTGATTTGCTGCAAGTCTCGGGCAAGTGACCCCACCTCCCCACACTCGGGCTGCCCACCCAGGAAATGGGTACATTAGCGACCGCTCCCTCACTCCCTAGGGATGGTTCTGAGGTTCACCCCTGAGGCTAGAAAACCATGTAGCGGGGTGCTCACAGCACCCACCTCGCTGGGGTTAAACCCCACAGCCCCCTTCCCGCTGGGCCATGCCTCACGGGAGCCAGCGCTCAGACAGTGCTGCCGTCTCGTCATAAAGCAGCGGCCGGGCGTGGCTGTCGGGACCTCGGGCTGGGAGTGTCTCAGTCTCACTCTGGTGTGATGGTCTTCTGGGGGCTGACCCTGAACCCCACAGTCTCCCCCGCCCCTGAGGGAGCCTTGGACAGCTCACCGCCACCGCACACCCACCTGTCCACGGTGAACTGCCAGTACTCCTGCACGGTGATGGGCACCCAGTGCAGGGCGCCCGTGTAGTAGGAGGGGTCGATGGCCCCCAGCGTGAGCATGCTCCCGGGGCCATTCCTGCAACCAAGGACAGGTGTGGGTGGCCTGGCTGGGGGAGGGGACTCCGGAAGCAGGCCGCCCTGGGTCACAGGCAGCTAGGCCCGGTGAGGACCACCCTTGGCCGGGTGCCCTGTGCCCCGCTCCCCCTCCCCGAGGGCCTAGAGCAGGGAGAGGGCTGGGGAGGAAACGCACCACCTCCGCCAGCCCCCTCTGCACCCCTGGGCTCTGTCTGCGGCCAGGAGCACGGGCACACTGCTGCCACCTGCTTCCTCCACCCACTCCCCAAAGTCCCCAGCCCGGCCCTCACCCTGCTCCGTCCACCTCTGGGCCCTGAAACGCTCCGTCCCTCTGTGTCCCTGGACGGCGTCCACCCAGGTCCCAGGGAAGCTGCCAGCACCCCTACACCCCCCATTAGGCCGCCTTCCCTGTCACTGTTCGGCTAACTATGCAGACTCCCGACAGGAGGGCCGCCCTGCCCACATCACACGTGCGTTGTCCGCTTCCCCCATAAAAGTTAATACCCAGCCTGTCTGTCTGCTGAGCCCTCCCCACCTCCTGGCACAGCCCCTGCCCACAGTGGGACCGACCAGTATCTAGTGAATGAATAGGTGAATGAGTGAATGAATGAATGAATGAATGAATGAACCAATGCATCCCTTGCCTGACTTCCCCCGACACCAGCCTTCGCCCTGTCCCTCTGTCCCGCTGCCCATCATGGGAAGTCAGGAACCACCAGCTCCCAGGGTGAGCGTCCCTCCCTGCCTCAGTTTCCCAAACTGTGCAGGGTGAAGGTCGGACTCCTATGGAGCCTGCTCTGGGGGTTGGCGAGTCTCAGCGAGGCTGCCCCTGTGGGAGGCGGTGGGAGCCCCCGTGGGAGGTGCGGCCGGGCCTGCTTTTCAAACGGCAGAGACAGAGGTTCTGTTCCAGCCCCGACCCCTGCTGCACCCGGGACTGTGCCGGTGACTCCCCCTGAGCGGCGGGGTCCCCCTGGCGTGCCCTGACCCTCGGCCGCAGACCTTGCCTGGCGGGCGCCACACCTACTTGCTCAGGTAGACGGAGAACAGGTCTTGGGCCACCAGGTGCCTCTTCATCATGTTGTCGAACACGGGCACGGAGTACTCGCAGGCCAGGGACGGGTAGGCCAGCCCCAGGATGCCGTCGAACTGCGAGTAGGTGAACACGTCGCCCGGCTCCACGGTGCTCAGGCCCACGGTCTGCTGGGGGTCCACGATGCCGGACACCTGCAGGAGGCGACCTCTCAGCTCCGGCCATAGCCAGCCCCCCCAGCCATAGCCAGCCTGGCTCGGCTGAGCAGAGTGACAGGAGCTTAAAGAGAAACAGCTGCCGAAACCGGTTTGGCTCAGTGGATAGAGTATCGGCCTGTGGACTGAAAGGTCCCAGGTTCGATTCCGGTCAAGGGCATGTACCTTGGTTGCGGGCACACCTCCAGTAGGGGGTGTGCAAGAGGCAGCTGATCAGTGTCTTTCTCTCTCGTTGATGTTTCTAACTCTCTATCCCTCTCCTTCCTCTCTGTAGAAAATCAATAAAGCCCTGACTGGTTTGGCTCAGTGGATATAGAATTGGCCTGCGGACTGAAGGGTCCCAGGTTCGATTCCAATCAGAGGCATATGCCTTGGTTGCGGGCACATCCCCAGTGGGGGGCGTGCAGGAGGCAGCTGATGGATGTTTCTCATCAATGTTTCTAACTCTCTATCCTTATCCCTTCTTCTCTGTAAAAAAAAAAAAAATCAATAAAATATATATATATTTTAAAAAATCAATAAAATATATTTTTAAAAAGAGAGAGAGAGAAACAGCCCCTTTCCTTGCTCTCTGCTGTGGTTTGAGGGAACTGGCTCAGTGGGGAGAGGAGGAAGGACAGAGAGGACCTGGTCGAGGATGCAGACAGCAGGGCTCATGGTGCAGAAGTTGGGGGGCTGATTCCAAAGACAAGGGGTGGGGGACAAGGGATGCCCCAGGCCCCCTGCCGGCCTGCAGACCCCCGACCTCCCGGCTGCTTGGGGGCGTCTCCCGGGAATAGCTGTGGATGGACCGGAAGGCCCTCACATGCTCAGTGGGACCTGGGACAGGCCTCTCCTCATTTCCACGGGCCGATGGCGCCTGCCTCTCAGGCTACATGACCCTCAGGCTGAGCATTTACCAGCACCTCCCCCATGTGGATCGCGGAGTGTCCCTCGGCCGAGCGAGGGCTGACTCCCAAGTAGCCTATTAACTGGCCCGCCTCCCTGAACAGCAGACAGGGACACAGCCCCCTCCTCCGAGCCACCTCAGGGCTCCTGCTCCCTCGCTGTCCCCAGGGGCCCATCCCCCACCCCCCCACCCCAGGGCAGGACTCTGGGCATCGGGGAGGGGCTAGAGGTTGGCAGGTCACTCACGCGGACGGTGTCCAAGCCCAGGACGCCCTCCATGCTGCCCGTGCCGTACTGGATGGTCAGCGGCTCGCCCAGGCTCCGGAAGGTGGAGGACTTGGCGGGGTCGAAGCGGTGGTGGTTCTCTGGAACACAGAGCCCGGTCAGAGGGACGTCCCTCCGGCTCCTCGCCCTCGCCAGCGCCCTCTGGCGGGCCTGGTCAGCAGTGAGCCGAGCGGCCACACACAAGATCACCCTCGCCCGCCCGCCAGCCGGCTGGAGAGAGGATGTGAGCATCGTCCTGTGGACCAGGAGGTCACTGTGCGATTCCTGTCGGGGCACAGGCTCGGGTTGTGGGGCTCGGTTCCCAGTGGGAGGCATGCAGGAGGCGGCTGGTCAAGGATTCTCTCTCATCATTGATGTTCCTTTCTCTCTCTCCTGCTCCCTTCCTCTCTGACACCAATAACAACTTTTTAAAAAAGAAAAGAAGTCAAAACAGGTTTGGCTCAGTGGATAGAGCATCGCCCTGCGGACTGAAGGGTCCCAGGTTCAATTTTGGTCAAGGGCATGTACCTTGGTTGCCGGCACATCCCTAGTGGGGGGCGTGTAGGAGGCGGCTGATCTATGTCTCTCTCTCATCAATGTTTCTAACTCTCTCTCTCCTTTCTTCACTGTAAAAAGATCAATAAAATATATTTAAAAAATAATTTTTAAAAAAAGCTTTAAAAAAAAAAAGAAAAAGGAGCCAAAACCAGTGTGGCTCAGTAGATAGAGTGTCGGCCTGCGGACTGAGACTGAAAGGTCCCAGGTTCGATTCCGGTCAAGGGCATGTATCCTGGTTGCGGGCACATCCCCAGTGGGGGGCGTGCAGGAGGCGGCTGATCGATGCCTCTCTCTCATCGATGTTTCTAACTCTATTCCTCTCCCTTCCTCTCTGTGAAAAATCAATAAAGTATATTTTTTAAAAAATAAAATAAAATAAAAATGAAAAAGGAACATGTCCTTGGCTGCTAGGCCCGCCTCTCTGAGCCCAGGGCTGGCTGTGTGGCCTCCAAACAGAAACGAGAGAGAAAGCACTTTCATCGGCTCTGCGACCTCAGCCCGCCTCGCCTCTCTCCCCTGACTGTGTGTATTGCTTCCTCTGGTGATTGAGGCGGGAAGCCCGAACCCTGCCCCGCATTGTGGGGAGTCGGTGCTATAGCCAGGGTGTTTGCTCATTATCAGAGCCCCCCCCCCCCGATCCGGCCAGCACCCCGGCCTGACGTAGCCCCTTCCATAGAGAGGAAAACAGAGCCAGGAGAGGCTCCGGCTTCTGGCTGAGGCACAACCAAGACCCACGCCCCCCACCTCCAGCCGCGGTTTATACGTGTCAGTCCCCTGAGATGCCACACCCTCCGGTCTGTGGCCATTGGCAGGCGCTGAGCACAGGCCTGGGGCACGGAGAGGGCCGGGGAGGTCTACGCCAGCCTCCTGCCGCCTCACATGGCCCACCGGCCCAGTGCCCACCCCTGTCCCAGCGGCCCAGGGTCCGAGCAAATGGGGAGGGAGGCCACTCACGGCAGGCATCGCTCTTGCAGTAGACGGAGGGCACCCAGAGGTCGGAGGAGCCGGTGTCGAACACCACGGTGAACTCCTGGGGCGGGGTCCCGATGGAGATCTTCCCGAAGTACTGGCACTGCGGGCGGGCGGGGCGCGGGCTCAGGTTGGGGGGGCAGCAGGCGGGGGAGGGGGGCCTGGGCATGGAGCCTGTTCAGTGTCTGGGACCCCGTGCTTTCTGCCCGAGGCAGGGAGGTGGAGGGGGAAGGAACAGGAGCTCCTGGGGAGGGGTCTCCAGCCCCCACGCTGGCCTCAGCCCAGCAGCAGACAGCGGGTTAGAGCTTAAGTCCTGCTGAGGAGGGACACTGACTGGGCTGCCCGGCCGGGAGCAGGGGCACAGAGGTGGGCACCAGCGGGGGACAGGCCCCAGGTGCCACCCTGTGGCCCTGCCACACCTGCTCGCCACCTGTTGGGGCTGGAGGCAGCGGGCGGGAGGATGACCTCAGGAAGGAAGGGGGACAGAAGACACAGGCTGGGAGTTTCCTGCGAGAGTGATGGTGAGAGGGAGCCGGCTCCAGGAAGGCCTCGGGCCCCGGTCCCTCCTACCACCAGCTGCCCATTCCTGTGGAGCCCCATGAGGCAGGGTCCCCTGGTCCCCCACAGTGAGGCTAGAAGTGGGGACAGACAATGGGCCCCGAGGGCTGCTGTCAGCAGGAAGCTTGTCATTCAGAGCCCAGCGCCCCGAGGCTGACCCAGGGCCACCATGCGGCCTCCATGTCCTGAGGGACTCATGGAGGTGGGGATGGGGGTGGGGGTGGGGGTGGGGGTTTCCGTGGCGCCCTGTGGGGGTGAGAGCCACTCACATCCAGGTAGTTGAAGAGGGGCTCGTTGGTCACCGCCCCGGACTTGAACTTGCCGCTGGCCGTGTACTGGCGCGTCCTCAGGAAGTCCTCCAGGAGCCCCTGCTCCTGCAGGGCCTTCCGGATGGTCTTGCCCTTGTGCAGGGGGATCCTGCGGAGGGGGGCGGGGTGTGAGGAGGGTGACGCCTCCCCAGGGCGATGCCCCGCCCCCCATACCTGCCCAGCCCTCACCCCAACACTCCCCAGCCCTTTCTCATAACTCAAAGTAAAAAAAAAAAAAACACATTTTGCCAAAACCGGTTTGGCTCAGAGGGTAGAGCATCTGCTTGCAGACTGAGAGGTCCCAGGTTCTATTCCAGTCAAGGGCATGTACCTTGGTGGCGGGTACATCCCCAGTAGGGGGCGTGCAGGAGGCGGCTGATTGATGTCTCTCTCTCCCATCGATGTTTCTAACTCTCTATCCCTCTCCCTTCCTCTCTGTAAAAAATCAATAAAATATATTTAGAAAAAAACACGTTTGACATTCGTTCACAAACCAACACCTCCCCTTCGCAAAGGCCACCACGCTCCGTGTTCTAGTTCTTTCTGTCTTGGTAATGCTGGGGGCGACTCAGCAGGTGTCATTCATAACCCCACCCTGAGATTTGAGAGGAGACTAAGCGCATGATCATCCGCCTCCTGTGCACCTACTATGTGCCAGGCACTCCCAGGGCCCAGGGCCAGGCCACCTCAGGCCCAGGGCGCAGCCTCTGCCCGCCGGAGTGCCCAGGAGAGGAAGACCTGGTCCCTGCACTCCAGGAAATGCCAGGACCACCCCACCCTGCACTCGGCTCCCCAATGGGGTCGAAACTGGGGGAGACGCCTCAGAGGCTTCAGCCCAGAAGCCTGGTCCCCCAGGAGCGCCCAACAGGCAGCAGGAGCGGGTGATGGCGGCGAGCGCACAGGAAGAGAACCAAGACGGACACACACCCCGCAGAAGCGGCTCCGAGGCACCCGGCGGCTCCCGCAGCCCTGGCGCTCCGATCCGCCTCTGCCAGCGGGCTGCGTCCTTCCTGCCCCCACACCCCGCCCTGCCTTGGACCAGCCAGCGGCTTCACCCCTCGGCGGGTCCCCTGCCCTTTAGGCTCTGAGAGTCCCAGGGTCTTCCCGGGGAGGAATGGGGGTGACGGAGTACCACTGGAGTCTGCGGGTGGGAAGGCCTTTGAGAAGAATCACAAAACGCAGCCGTTTTAAGACCCGGAACGGAAGTGTTTTCTGAGTGTCACCCCAGCCTGGCCTGCCGATATCACACAGGACACCTTATCTGAAAAGGGTCTCCTGCCCAAACCGGTGTGGCTCAGTGGATAGAGCGTCGGCCTGCGGACTGAGGGGTCCCAGGTTCGATTCCGGTCAAGGGCATGTACCTTGGTGGCGGGCACATCCCCAGTGGGGGGTGTGCAGGAGGCAGCTGAACGATGTCTCTCTCTCTCATCGATGTTTCTAACTCTCTATCCCTCTCCCTTCCTCTCTGTAAAAAAAAAAAAAATCAATAAAATATATTTTAAAAAATAAAAATAAAAAAAATAAATATGAAAAGGGTCTCCTCCAGCCCCTCACCCCTGCCCTCGGGTGTGACGCCAGCGGGGACCTGGCTAAGGAATGAAGGCGCACGTCTCCCAGCCCTCGGCTCTCAGGAGAGAAGCGGACGTGAGCCCTGTAGGAAGGACGGCGCCCGTTTCCGGGGTCCCGAGTCCAGGCCCCCAAAGCTTCCTGCTCGCCCGGCTCTGGTTCCTCCCCAGCCCCGGGTCCCCCACAGCAGCTGCCGTGCCTCTGCCCAGCTGCCCTGTCCCGGCACGCCCTCCAAGGGACCTTGAACCTGGAGACTCCAGGCAGAGTGAGGGCCACAGCTCCCGTCCACAGGGGACCAGGCCCTGGCTCCTCCCCTGCTCCCCACGGGGCCCGGGGCAGCTCGGAGACCCGCCCTGAGCCACAGGCTCTCCATCGGTCAGATGCAAACACCACCTTCTCCCGGGGGACCCCTGCCAGTGCCAGGGAGACCACTCGCAGGCAGCGCAGCCAGGACTGCGGTGTGACTTCGGAAGGAGAGCCGGGGACCTCGGAAAACCTGGCTTTGTCTAGCGAACGGCTGTGTCGCTCTTACACAGGGCCAGGCGCTGGCCGAAGCCGTTTGCCACACCGAGTCCTCTGCTCCTCCCTGACCCCGGGAGACGGAGACCCCGCCGCTGGCTTTGACACAGGCGAGGACACCGGGCCCCGAGTGACGTCCCTGCTGAAGCCGGGACCGACAGTCTCTTCTTCCAAGGAAGAAGCCCCGCCCTGGAGCGGCGCCCTCAGAGGAAAAGATCCTCAAAAACCTGCAGCAGCCCTCGCCGGTTTGGCTCAGTGGATAGAGCATCAGCCTGCAGACTGAAGGGTCCCAGGTTCGATTCCGGTCAAGGGCACATGCCCGGCTTGTGGGCTCCATCCCCAGTGGGGGGGGGGGGGCTGCATGCAGGAGGCAGCCCATCAATAATCCTCTCTCATCATTGACGTTTCTATCTCTCTTCCCTTTCCCTTCCTCTCTGAAATCAATAAAAATATATTAAAAAAAAAAAAAAACCTGCAGCAGTCAGGCTGATAGAGGGACAGAGAACTGTCCAGGGAACCTGCTGGTTCCCTCCAAACTCCTCCTGGGGACCGATGCCCAGGCTGAGAGAGCCCCACAGAGCGTCCGCAGAGGCAGCGACACCCACCTGGTGATCCCCGAGCCTTGGCACAGCGCGAGGGCTGCCAGTAGCACCACGAGGCTCCTCATCCTGGGCGTCGGGCTGGTTGCTGCTGCCTCCGGTGCCCACAGCCCGGCCTTTATAGCGAGTGTGAGGCACGCCCCCAGGCTGCACGCCCAGGCCGCAGCGATAGCCCCTGACTCTCCCCGCCACTCCGCAAACACACTCAGATAGCCCCCCGCTCCCTGTACCCACATGGCCGAAGCCATAGCTCCTGATACCCGGCCAGTCCGCAAACACACTCAGATAGCCCCCGGCTCCCTGCACCCACATGGCTGAAGCCATAGCTCCTGACACCAGGCCACTCCACAAACACACTCAGATGCCCCCTGCTCCCTGCACCCCCGAGGACACGGCACAGTCTCAGGACGCAGGGACTTCAAGGCCTCCGCTCCCATGTCCTCGCCAAACAAGACTCCTGAGCTAACACAGCTGCCACCTGCAGAAACCTGGCTCCCGCTCCGTACAATGGGGGTAGAGAGGCCCCTTCCTGCAGCCCCCTCTCCCCAGCCCTCACCGCCTCCTCCCGGACCCCCAGCCTGTCCAGGGATCTCCCAGCTCCGGGGACACGCACACTGCCCCCAAGTGGCATCTGAAGCAGAGTGTTGGACCTGTCACTGATCTAAAGAGATGGCCTACAGAGATCCCTGCACCCCTAGGCTGTGGCCCGGGGTTCTCTGTGAGGGGGTGCTGGGAAGAGGAGGGGTGGAGGCTGGACCCCAGGAGCCGCTGGGAGGACCAGGAGGGAGCACGGGAGGCAGACATGAGCCACGCACAGAGGGAAGGAGCGGGGAGGAGGGGGAGGGGAGACTCAGCCTCTGAGCCCACGCAGGGGCCCAGCTCCCGGGAGCATGGGTGCAGGGGCTGTGATGGAAGCAGGCCCTCAGTGGCAAGAAATAGTCAACATGATGAACAGCAAGAACCTACAACCAAGATTCCTCTACCCAGCAAAGCTATCATTCAGAATCGAGGGCAGATAAAGAGCTTCACAGAGAAGAAAAAGCTAAAGGAGTTCATCAACTCCAAACCAGTGTTATATGAAATGCTGAAAGGTGCTCTTTAAGAAGAGGAAGAAGAAAAAGGTAAAAGATAAAAAAAATTATGAACAAAAGCCGAGACTGGTTTGGCTCAGTGGATAGAGCGTCGGCTTGCGGACTGAAGGGTCCCAGGTTCAAATCCGGTCAGGGGCATGTACCTTGCTTGCGGGCACATCCCCAGTGGGGGGCGTGCAGGAGGCGGCTGATCGATGTCTCTCTCATCAATGTTTCTGACTTTGTATCTCTCTCCCTTCCTCTCTGTAAAAAATCAATAAAATATTTTTTTAAAAAACTATGAACAAATACGTATCTATCAACAAGAGAATCTAAGAATTAAGTGAATTAAAAATTTAATCAGCAGAATAACCTGGTGAATATAATAGAATCAGGAGCACAGAAAGGGAGTGGACTGATAATTCTCAGGGGGGAAGGGGTCAGGGGGGGTGCAGGGAGAGACTGGACAAAATCATACACCTATGGATGAGGACAATGGGAGGGAGGTAAAGGCAGAGGGAAGGGTGGGAGTTGGGTGGAGGGAAGAAAAGAGAAACAAATGTAATAATCTGAATAATAAAGATTTAATTTTAAAAAATAAAAAAGAAGCAGGCCCTCGCCCGCAGCCTGGGCATCGGGGGGAGAAGGAGAACACAGCCTGCAGCACCCGGGCAGAGGCCGGGCTGCCCGCTGGGCGATCGGGATCAGCGGGGGTGAGGCAGGGGCTCGGGGACCCCGGGGTGTGGGACCACAGGCCGGTGGCCACCTCCCGGCAGGAGAGACACTAGAGGCAGAGGAAGAGGAAAGCAAGGCCCGGAGCAGAGAGGGCAGGCGGGGCGGCCAGAGGGGTGGGCGCTGGGGGCCGGGCACAGGGGTGCTGGGAGAGGGGCCCCAGGGAGGTTTCCAGAACTCGGCTGGTGAGGGCCTCGAGGAGGTGCCCAGGGGCCTGTAACACGGGAGCTCAGAGGGTTAGGGGGACAGGGGCCTGGTCCCCAGCATGACAACAGCACCCACCGCCGCATCCTTTCCCAGAAGCCAGGACGCCGTTGCCCTTCGGCCCAGAAAGCGGCCATGCGTGCGTCTGCCCGTCTCCATGACGCCCTCCCTTGGTGACAGCCCGGGGAGCCCCCGGGAAATCAGGCCGCTCGGGGTCCCTGGGTTCCCGCTTCTTCCCCGGGGGTCACTGCCCGGCCCCCAGGCCCGGTGTCTGAGCGTGTTTTCTCCCGCACGAGGCAGAGCGGCTGCTCGGTGGACACATGGCCGTGGAGGTGCAAGGTGAGAGGGCTCACCATGGTGAGAACGAGGCTGGACGGTCACAAGCCCCTGCCCTGACACTGATCCCCCCCCTACCCCGCACCCCGAGGCCAGGCGCACGGCGGGAAGGTCATGAGTTCACGGCACCACGTCTGAAGCAGCTCCTGGGACAGCCATCCCCGGGGGCAGTGGCCCCTGAGGCCGGGACCCCCAGGGTCAGCACCATTGGGGGGCGTGGCAGGCAGGGGGAGCTCCCTCCATGTCACCAGTGGCCCCGGCTGACCCCACAGCAAGCGCACCTGGACAGCAAGCCCTGGGAGCGAGGCTCAGCCACCGCGGCCCCTGCAAGGTGACCCTCAAACCCAAGCCGTACGATCCCCTGGCACAGACTGGGCTGTTCCAACCACATCAAAGTGCACGCTATCAGGAGTCAGCCCCGGCTGCACAACGATGTTAAGACTGTGTAACCACCGGGGGTGGGTGGAGGTGGGAGGGGGAGAGGCCAAGACCTGCAAACGCTTTTAGGGAGGCGCGATAAGATGCCGCTGCTGGTGCCCCGTGCCAGGCGGGCACGGCTCCTGGCTCCAGGTGCCTGGGGGCCGAGCCACGAAAGCGGCTAAGACCGAACTCCAGCCCAGGACAAGCCCTCTGGGGTCCCTGGCCTGCATGCCCCTCCACATGAGCAGCAGCAGCAAAGCTGGCCCCACTCCGGGCCCTGAGCAGCCTCTCTGAGCTCCCCCTGCAGCCAGAGAGGAGAGCTGCCCTCTTGCCCCTGGAGCCCCTGGCCGGGCAGGGCATGGGGGGAGGAGGGGGAATCCAGACCCAGACACGGCCGGCGGGGAGGCGGGCAGTGACGGCCTGAGCTCAGACCCGGGCTCTGCCACCTGGGGGAGCAGCTTCGAGCAAGTCCCTCTGCTCCCCGGTGCCTCTGTTTCCTGTTCTGGGGAGACAGCGATACCGAGGGGTCCCGGAGGGTCAGAGATAACACCAAGGGCGGCCACGTGGTGGGCAGGACTTCCCGAGTCGTAAGCACCATGCACACAGACCGTGCACACGAGGCAGCGGCGAAGCCAGCCACCAGCTGGCCGGGAGGCAGGGGTGCTGGGGGCCCTGCCAGGGGCAGGTTCAGGTTTATCCAAACCACCACCACCAACTGGCCGCCACCACGAGCAGTCGGTGCCACTGTGGGAGCCCGGCCCTGGGGCACAGGGACTGTCCTCTGTCCGAGAGACAGGAGTGTGGCCCTGGGGGACACAGGGTCTTTCAGAGCAGGGCATCCTTCCAGCAGGGCTGCAGCGCGCCCTCTAGTGGCGGTCTCCGGGACTGCAGGATGAGCCCTCCACCTCCTGGCAGAGCCCTGCTCAACCTAACCAGCCGGATGGGAGCCCCCAGAGGGATGAAAAGAGAGGGTGCGCAGAGGGGAGAAGGGCAGCAGGTCCACGGGGCACCCACTGAGGACCCATTAACGTCCCGCCGTCAGACCTGTGCCCCCAGCTGCACCCACTTCAGCGCCCCTCGCTCTGGCAGGTCTGCACAGCTGCGGCCGCTGATCAGCGGCTCGTCCCTCTGAGATACACGTGTTTGAAACCTCCACCGCCTGTCGCTGGCAACACTGATTTATGAGAACGTTCGTCTCCCGCTCAACTCCCAAGTCCCCATCCGGCGCGACTGCTTTGAAATGAACATCCGCGCCGTAGCGGGAATTGTAACGAGCCTGCGTTACAGCCCCACAGACGGACGCCGGGGTGACTCATAGAAAGGAGAGGGCTGCTGTGCGCCCAAAAGCCAGGGGCTCATTCTGGGTTCGTGTTTAAAACATTTTTACAAAGACAGTCCTCCATTCCCCCAACACACACACACACACACACCCCTCCGGCCACAGGATCCAGCAGCTCAGGGAGTGGGGACAGGCCTCGGGGGGCCTAGCAAGCACCCCAGGAGATGCCCACCCCCAGGGAAGGCGGGGGAAGCAGTGCCTTGGGTACCCCTCCCGCTACACACAGGGCGGCAGACTGAGTGCCTCCCCCCCGGGGGTCAGGGTGGAAGGACGTGAGAGCGCCTGCCCCTCTGGGTGCTGAGCTGAGTATCACCTGGCTTCCAGGCCCCCAGAAGCCAGGGTTGGAAGAGGACAGAGCCTCCGTGAAGGGGAGAAGTGGGGGGTGAGGGGGAAGGACCCGCTGGCAGGGCCCCAGCTCCCCAAGGGCACGGGCACCTCGGGGCAGCCCCGCGAAGGCCTCCTGACCCCCTCGCTTTGCCATGAGGCTGTCTCCATGGGGGGTGCCGGCTGCTGGGGTGCGGGGGCCACAGGCAGCCTCCCCCGTGGCCAGAGGCACCCACACCCCAGGGAGCAAGGAAACCGCCGTCCTGCGCCCTCGGTCCCGTCCCAGCTGCCCCGGCAGTTGGCGCCCAGGCCCGTCCGGCCGCCCAGCCGCCTGCAGCCGAGCAAGGCCAGGCCCTTGGCGCCCCCCATCCCCAGCGCCAGGTCCCCGAAACACTCACGGTTCCTCCTCCGACCCACGCCCATGCCTCTTCTCAGCGCTGCTTCTTCGGGACCGAGGAGCCCGGAGGACAGGCCTGGGGCGGGCCTGCGCGGTTCTCCTCTCCTCTCCTCTCCTCTCCCCTCCTCTCCTCTCCTCTCCCCTCCTCTCGCGGGAGGGAGCCACGGCTGCGCACCTGCAGCTACTTCCCAGCGCGCCTGCTCCCGGCAGCTCCCAGGCGAGTGAGGCAGCCCCTGGCCCCGGGGCCTGGGCCCCCTTTTCTGTGGCCCCGACTCCCCGACACCCCTCAGACACCGAGCATCCCAGCTGCGCCCCAGATGCGAGGGACAGGAAGAGAGGGTGCGCGGAGGGGAGGCGCTGTCTCTGCCTCCCGCGGGGCCTCGGCAGCCAGTGGGGCCTCCACACGTGAGCGGCCTCCAGCATCGGCTGTGGGCCCAGCTGTCGGCCCTGGAGGGGATGACGGCCCCTTAGTGAGGCCTCCCCTCTCCCCCACGGCGCCCCCTCTCGGTCCTCTCTTTCCAGCTGCCACTTCGATGACAGAGGGGTTCACAGAGCCCCTTTGAAACCTAATTGTGGGTGGACGCAGAGCCAGGCGCACACGCACACACACACACACACACAGAGACATACACACACATGCACACACGCACAGGCACACCCATATGCACACAGAGAGACATACACATGCACGCACACATGCACACACAGCCATATGCACACATACACATGTGTACACACAGAGACATACACACATATGCACACATGCGTGCACGCGCACACCCCGTCTCCTCTCTTGCTAGTCCTTGTTTTCACTTTAAGACCACACTCTGGCTTGGCGAGAGCATTTCCTTTCTTCCTTTTTTCAAAAAAAATCTTTATTGTTGAAAATATTACATATCCCCTCTCCCCCCTATTGGCCCCTCCAGCCCACCCGCTCCTCCCTGGGCCTCCTTCCCCGCTAACCGCCCCCCCTCACTGTCTGTGTCCATGCCGTGCACCTCTGCACACGAGGCCTCTGTCCATCATCTCCCACCCGCCCCCTCCCCGCCCTCCCTCCCAGGTCCGCACTCTGTTCCCGGCTTCCACGTCTCTGGCTCCGCTCCTGCGGGTTTACTTTGTTGATGAGATGACGGGAGCCTCCCTGCCCCTGGGAGAGGAAGTCAGAATTCCATTCTCGGGCTAGGGGTGCTGGCCAGGACCCTGCTTCTCTGGGGCGGAGGCGCAGGGGACCCTGCATCCCTCCTCGCTGAGCGCCCCTGAGCTCAGGAATCAGCCCGCGGGCGCCCCTCGTGGTGCTTCCCGGCAGGACAGTTTGGAAACTGGCATTTCCTGGAACTTGGAACTGGTGGGGCGGAGGGCAGGGGGAGAGGGGGTGCCACCAGCCACAGTGACGCCGGCCTCCGGGGACACACTCGCTCTGACAGGTTCCATGTGAGCACCAGGCGAGGGGGCCGGGAGGGTGTTCTGGGCCCCCACTCCTCCCGCTGTTTCTAAGTAAACGAATACAGTGAACTGTGCGGGGTGGAGATGGTGAGCAAACATGCACTGCGATAAGATGGGCATCTCTGTTCCCCGAGGAGGTGTTTTTGGAGCTCTGCCCACAGAAACCCGCGCTCCTGACCTGTGATAACCGCAGTTCACACGCCAGTCTCGGGACTCCAGGCACCTGCGGGCAAGGCTTTCGCTCCTCCCGGCTGTTTGATTACTTTGCCTCCGGGGGACGCAGGCGCAGGGAGCGGGCTCCCCGGGGCGAAGGAATCCGGGTTCTGCAGAAACAAAGGAGCAGAGAGGTTGCGAGGGAACTGTACACTCGGCACCCAGCTCAGCACCCCGGACGCAGGCGCCAAGGCCGGGTCCCAGCGCCCAGCTGTGGCTCCTTTTGTTCATCCCTGTATCTTCGATGGTGCAAAGCTGTGCAAAAAGGTGGTGTTTTGCTTTCCTTTCTAACCTTCCTCCCAGGGGCGCCCTGGAAATATATATATTTTATTGATTTTTTACAGAGAGGAAGGGAGAGGGATAGAGAGTTTGATGAGTTAGAAACATCCATGAGAGAGAAACATCGATCAGCTGCCTCCTGCATACCCACCATTGGGGATGTGCCCACAACCAAGGTACATGCCCTTGACCGAATCAAACCTGGGACCTTTCAGTCCGCAGGCCGATGCTCTATTCACTGAACCACACCGGTTATGGTACCCACAGAGGGTTTGTAAGGGGGAGTCAACCAGGAGAAGGTGCTGCCTAGAAGGAGGAGGGCAGACGGACGGGGTGGATTTTAAGGGGAGGACTCGGGCGGAGAGAAGAGGCCGGAAGCAGTTGCCATAGATGGTGCAGAGCAAGCGCTCAGACGCAGGAGGCAGCCCATCCCTGTTTCTCTCTCCTCCCTGTGTCTCTCTCTCTGTCCCTCGCCCTTCCTCTCTTTAAAACCAATAAAGAGCCCTGGCTGGCTTGGCTCAGTGGATAGAGAGTCAGACTGTTGCCTGAAGGGTCCTGGGTTCAATTCTGGTCAAGGGCACATGCCCGGGGTGTGGGCTCCACCCCCAACTGGGGGCCTGCAGGAGGCAGTTGGTCAACGATTGTCTCTCATCGTTGGTGTTTCTCTTTTTCTCTCTCCCTCTCCCATACTCTCTGGAATCAATAAAAATATATTTTAAAAGTCAAATAAAGACATTTTAAAAAAGAAACAGAGTTTGCGGAGACCGGTTTGGGTCAGTGGGTAGAGCGTCGGCTTGTGGACTGAAAGGTCCCAAATTCGATTCCGGTCAGGGGCATGTACCTTGCTTGCAGGCACATCTCCACTGTGGGACGTGCAGAAGACAGCTGATTGATGTCTCTCTCTCATCGATGTTTCTGACTGTCTATCTCTCTCCCTTCCTCTCTGTAAAAAATCAATAAAATATATTTTTAAAAAAAAAGAAAGAAAGAAACAGAGTTTGGTGACCGGTTGGCATGGAGCTCAGGGAGAAGGGACATAGAGAGCAGGAGGGCGAGGCCGGGACCAGGGAAGAACGCCCTGCCCGGGACTCCCAGCCCCTGTGACTGGCCAGAACCGGTCGGGCCGCCTCCAGGACCACGGCCCCAGCGGGACCCCCTCAGGCCGCCCGTGGACCCTGACCCGGGGAGTGTGGCGGCATGCGTGCCCATGTGCCTGCTGACGGAGGATGCAGGCAGGCGGTGGTGGCGTGTCCACAGGCAGGGCGGGAGGGGATGCGGGGTGCAGGGGCCCCACGCGGCAGAAAGCAAATAAAAGTGGGTGAGAGACCAGAGCGGGGTGGTGTCCGGAGACCCCCAGCCCCTAGAAGCGGAGGTTCTTCCAGTCGGCGGAGCAGCGGTGCCTGCGGGGGGTGTGCCGGGAGCACAGCAGGGCGGGCCGGCAGGGGCAGGCGTGGAGCCGGCGTCTCCCGGAGTAGGGGACCTGGGGGGGAGGGAGGGCAGGAGAGGAAGGACGAACGACACTGTCACCCAGAGACAGGGGCCTCCTGGCAGGGCCTCTGTGGGGCCCAGCCCTGGCCTGCACCCCAGCACCCCCGCCCCAGCGCCATCATGGCCGGGAGAGGGGAGGGAACAGGGGCGCAGGCAGCTAAGCCCGGGGCCACGATCTCACAGCTGATCTGCGGAGGAGCCGGGACTGGGACCCAGGGAGGCTGGTTCCCGAGACCACGGAGCAGCTGCCCACGCCCCCCACCCCGACACCCCACCAGCCACCCTGACACCCCACCAGCCACCAGCACTGCCTCCCTCGCTGGCCCTCCCAGGTGCTCACACACACACACACACACACACACTCCTTGACGGAACATCCCTTACCATTCACCCATCACACGGCACATGGGCCCTGGGAACGCAGCCAGCCAGGATTGACACTGCTCCACCCTGTGGTCACTGCCCAGAGCAGAGCTGAGCCCCGAGGTCCTCAGGGGGTTGGGGAGAAGCCATTATGGCCACACTGCCCGGCTCCGATCCCAGGCCTGACCCTTTACCAGCTTTGTGACAGCTGGTGAGTGATTGAGCCTCCCCGTGCCTCAACTTTACTATCTGTAAACTGGGTTCATATGGGGCCCAACACGTAGGGGTGGAAAGAGGCTGAAACTTGTACGAAGCCTTTAGTAGGGAGCGTGGCTCCGGTCCCGGCTCCGCCTCCCGGGCCCCGGGCCCTGAGCGAGCTGGCGCAGTACCTTGTGGCTGCCGGGGTGGCACGCCTCTCCTTCCCGCCCCAGTGGGGTGCACACCCGCAGGCCTCGGAGCCACAGGCTGATGGCGCAGCAGGTGCCCGGCCCACACTGGGCGTCCCGCTCACAGGCCTGCAGGGGGGGAGGCAAAGGGGTCGTGAGGGCTCCTGAGTGCCCCCCCCACGAAGGAAACCAGGAGCGAAAAGCACACCCCCAAACCCTGGGGGGATGCTGAGAGCAGTATCCTTGCCCCACAGGGTCGCTGTCCCCCACCCTCTGCGGGAAGGACCAGGAGGCCTGGGCTGGGGATGGTGGCAGTCGAGGTGCAGAGGAGATGGGTGGCAGGACACGGCCCTTCCTGGGAGTCAGAAGGGGGCGGCAGGTGGAGTATGGAGGGAGGCCGGCAGTCCCGGCTTACCCTCATCTCCCTGTTCTACCCACGCGTGCATGTCGGTCCGTCCGTCCATCCGTCACGCATTTCCTCTCCCCGAGGTCCCTCCCTCCCTGTGCTCTTCCAACCCTCCCCGATGCACGCAGCCCCACAGGAGGGCAGCCTCCGGGCTCATACCACTGGGTGCAGTTCTGCCCCAACCGTCTAATCTGTGCTCCGGGCCCGCACACAGAGCTGCCTCTCCCCCTGGGCCTGCACGGCTCCGCTCTGGCCTCTCCCAGGAGAGGGCGGGGCGGCCCCCTTTCCTGATCGCGAAACCAACCCGAGGCTCTACATTCCCCTCCTCCCGGGGAAAGCTGGGGGAGGCGGAAATAAGAGTGAATTTCCAGCCTCTTTTCCCTACCGGCTTCTCTCTGGAAAGCTCTGGGGTCAACTATGACTTCCCAGGCCGAAACCGGTGTGGCTCAGCGGATAGAGCGTCGGCCTGCGGACTGAAGGGTCCCAGGTTCGATCCGGTCAAGGGCATGGACCTTGGTGGCGGGCACATCCCCAGTAGGGGGCGTGCAGGAGGCGGCTGGTCGATGTCTCTCTCTCATCGATGTTTCTAGCTCTCTATCCCTCTCCCTTCCTCTCTGTAAAAAAAATCAATAAAATGTATTTAAAAAAACACACACAAAACATCTATGACTTCCCGCTGCCAGGAGCGTGGCCCCCCACTAGCACAGCCGGTGCCCTCACCAGGGAGACGCCCCACTTCCGAGAGACTGCACCTGCCGAGTTGCACTCGAGCATGTGTGCAGAGCCCATGCCCACCCCTCACCCCACCCCCAGCCTCTGCCGCGACCCATTTCTCCCACTCCCCCCACGCTGGCTTTCGGGTGACTCAGCCGAGTGAGGGGCCCCCTCTGTTCCCATGGGCTGGGCACAGAGGGGAAAGAGAAAGGAAAGGCTGAGGGAGAGCGTGGTTCAGGGCAGCGTCCGCAGGAGGAGGGAACTCAGGGGGACGGTGCCCGGTGCCCGGTGCCTGGTAGATGCTGTTCAGGGCGCTGCCTTTAAGGCCGCCAACCAGCTCCGTGAATCAGACTCGACCCCCGGGCCAGACCCAACGGGAAAACCCAAACGGACACACAGGTGAGTCCGAAGAGGCCCGTCGTTCCCATAGAGGTCATTGCCCCAAACGGGGGCCACGTTTCACCCGCGTCCCCAACTTGACCTGCTCCCTGTCCCCACCACTGCCCCCCGAGGCGCGGGAAGCAGGCCTCAGTCCATACGCAGCTCCCTCACCCCCTGGCTCCCTCCCGAACCCCAGGGCCACGCCAGCCCACTCACCCCGGTGATCACGGCGCCCTGGGTGGCGGTCACCAGGAGCAGCAGCACCCAGAGCCGGGCGGCGGCGCCCCGCATGGTGGCTGGCCGTGAAGCCAAACGCGGCCACGCCGCTGCCTCGGCTCCCTGCCGCTCAGCCTGGTGCCGCGCTCCGCCCCGCGCCGCCCCCTCCTCCCGGATTCCTACTGTGCGACCCTATAAATATCCGTGTCGCCGCCTCTCTTCCCTTCCCCGTCACCCCGCTCCTCAGAGGAGCTCAGACGCGAAGATGAGACCTGAATCCCTAATGACATCGAGTCGCCGTCAAAACCCACAGCAACGACGGCGGCTCCGAGCATCCCTCCCCAGCGGCAGGGACGCAGGTGGTCGCAGGCGGTCACCCAGGGGGGTGCAGCCGGGGCCTCTCCGTGTCACCGTAGCAGTGGCGGCGTCAGGCTGGGCGAGTCCCCATCCCTCTGCCCGGCATTTACCCGCTGACCGGGTCTGACGGCCACTCTCTCCGAGGCCCCAGGCGTGGCCCTGGAAATGGGGCATGAACAAAAGCGGGTGGTTCCCTGTGTCTTGGGCACGTGGGTCGTTGATAAGCAAATGGATTCACAGCAACGCGGCTGGGGGAGCTGAGGGCTGTGAAGAATGAAGTCACGGCCAAAGCCGGTGAGGCTCAGCGGATAGAGCGTCGGCCTGCGGACTGAGGGGTCCCAGGTTCCATTCCGGTCAAAGGCATGTACCTTGGCGGCAGGCACATCCCCAGTGGGGGGCGTGCAGGAAGCGGCTGATGGATGTCTCTCTCTCAGTGATGTTTCTAACTCTCGATCCCTCTCCCTTCCTCTCTGTGAAAAAAATCAATAAAAAAATATTTTAAAAAAGAAAAAGAAAAAGAATGAAGTCAGGGAAGACGACAGAGCATGACCGTGAGCGACACCTTCAACGGGTGAGGTCTGAGGAGCCATTCGCACAGGCCCGGTGACGAGTGATACCTAGGCACTTACCCGTATTCCCCGTTCCCCACGTTGCTTCGTCGCTGCGGAAGGCACAGGGGGGCTGTCTGGTTGCAGCCCCGGCATGTCACGCCTGCACCCGTCTGCATGTCCCGCCTGCAAGGGCCTGGGTGAGACTGACTCCCACTGGATCCGGGAGAAGGCCTGGTTCCTCAGGCAGCTGTGGCGATGGGTCCTGGCTCTCAGAGGCCGGACTGGGAGCTCCCTGGTTCCTGAATGGCTGGCCTTCCTTCGTCACGGAATCCTGTCACTGGGACACCCTCTCCCCGGAGCTCAGACTCACCCCGTCCGTCTTCACCACCACTGCCCTTTCGCAGCTGCCTGGCTGCAAGATTGACAGAACCATTTCCTCTGCCACCTGCCCCCCGCCCACCAGCCTCCAGGTCCCTCAACCAGGGAGAAGGGAGCCAGTGCATGAATGCTGCACTTAGAGAGACCCCTTATCGGCATCCCTGCCCCCTCTCCCCGCTCCCCCTTCTCCTGTTTGCTGGAATCGCCTCTCAAGTAAACCGCCAGCCACCGAGACTTTGCCCCGGGCTCTGCTTCCGGAGACACCCAAGCCAAGATGTCACTCAGTGTCTTGGGACTTCATGTCCCCCCGCCACAAAGTAAGAGGCTTTTCTGGCGCTGTGCCCCTGGGACTGTCCTGCAGGAAGAGGACCTCCCGGCCAGTGAGGCCCAGCCCAGGGCGCCGCCCCTGTCTCGCCAGCAGAGGGCGCGCACCTGTCCCCTGGACCAGCCAGGCTCAGCTGTCACAGGCTGGCGTCCAAAGGAGGTCACGCATTTCCAATACATTTCGGGACCTTCCTGTCTGGGACGGATTTTTCCTTCCACAAGAGGATGTCTGGCACCAGAAATCCCTCTGGCTCCTTCACCTGCTGGTTCCCCCGAGAATGTCCATGGGAACCCAGCAGTGTCTCTGAAGTGGCCGAGGCCGTAACCGGGGCGGGGAGCTCCCAGACCAGAGAGCTCTGCCTTCTGAAGTCTAAGGAGGAGTCCTGGCTGAGCCGGAAGGTGCCAGGGTCGGAGGGCAAGGAGGCCCTTCGAATCAAGGTAACACACGGAGGGTTTCTTCACAAAGGTGTGGCATGGCGTAGGGTGGGCATGGCCTAGGGTGGGCACAAGGGCCAGGGCAGCCGAAACCGGTTTGGTTCGATGGATAGAGAGTCAGCCTGCAGACTGAAAGGTCCCAGGTTCGATTCCGGTCAAGGGCATGTAACTTGGTGGTGGGCACATCCCCAGTAGGGGGGCGTGCAAGAGGCGGCTGATCAATGTCTCTCATGGATGTTTCTGACTCTCTATCCCTCTCCCTTCCTCTCTGTAAATAATCAATAAAAATATATTTAAAAAAAACAACAAGGGCCAGTGCATGAACCTGGGGTCCAAAACAGCAGAGCGAAGGAGTTTCTAGAATCCAGGCCCGGAGACGACAGACCAGCGCCAGGACCAGGAGGAGAGCGTCCGGTAGAGAGGGGTCTCTCCAGAGAAGCGGTGACCCTTTGGCTGAGGGACGCCAACCAGGTGAGCTGGCTGGGCACATGCCAGAGGTGTGAATGCCTCATTTCCCTGCCCTCCTTTCCCACGTCTCCTGAAAGGGCCCCACCAGCCACGCCCAGGGGAGAGCAATCAGCACAGCCCCTCCCCCCAAAAAAACCCACATCCCCTGGTGCCTTCCCTTGGGCAGCCTCCCGGACACAGCAGGGCAGAGAGGAGGGCAGGCCTGGGAAACACGTGGAGGGGGGCGGAAATTTCAGGCTGGCGGACCTGCGGGAGCCGCCCCCACAGCCAGGCCCCCGAGCCAGGGCTCCCCCTCAGGGAGGGGCGCATTCCCAGGGTGCTGATGAGCGAGGCAATCATGGGGAGCCGCAGGGAGAGTACTCACAGCTGAGGACAACTCTGCGGCCCGTTTCCCACCGGATCCGGCACTGCCTCCTGCCTGGCCCCCCGAGCTCGGCCTCCAGCCGCGTGCATCCCTCTCTTCGCACCGAGGGGCAGTCCTTCCCCGGCTGAGGCTGCAGAGGAGCATGCGGTGGCGGCTTCCCTGGTGTTCTTTAATCCGCGCGCTCTGCACGTTTGAAATTTTTCATTAAAATAAATAAAAAGCAATTAAATTAAAAACCATTCTCTTCTTGGCAGATGGGCTCACGCAGTGAGCTAACCGCTGGGTGTTGGTGACTCCAGCATTAGGACACACACTACTTCCTTCTCTTCTCTCCCCCTTCCCCCCACATACGCAGGATTTAACGACTAAACAGGTCTTTTCTTGGGGAACGGGGTCAGCAGGTTTGGGGTGTCACTGGATGCCGTAAGGCAGGAGGCCCCTGGGAAGCAGGGGGCCAGGGGACAATGGCCGAGGGCACGGGCCCGCTGTGAGACGGGCACCCCAGGCCCCCTCCCCCCAAGCCAGCGGTTCTCAACCTTTCTAATGCTGCCGCCCCTTAATGCAGTTTCTCATGTGGTGGTGACCCCCCCAAACCAAAAAATTATTTCCGTTGCTACTTCATAACTGTAATTTTGCTACTGTTATGAATCGTCATGTAAATATCTGTGTTTTCCGATGGCTTTAGGCGACCCCTGTGTTTCGGTAGTTCGACCCCCCTGTCGGGGTTGCGACCCACAGGTTGAGAACCGCTGCCCCCAGCTGTCCTGCCGGAGGTGGGAAGAGCAAGGCCCGGTTAGGAACTGGCAGGAGTGGGGCTGCCTGTGACAATGGCAGAGAGACACATCTCGTCTCAAACCCAAAACCGGTGGGGCCAGACAGAGACCCCCGCGGCTCTCTAAGCCCACCTTCCTCCATCCACCCACTGTCCCAGCCCATGTTCAATGCCAGGGTCACGTGGTGCCCAGTCCCCCCCGGTGATGATGAACAAACCCAGAGAAGGCGAGGGCTCTCCTCCCTCCAGCCACAGCGGACCGACCTTCAGGGCTGCCCAGAGACCTGGGTGGCGTCTGAAGAGCCACCACTGGGCTCCATGGGAAAAGGTGCCAATGCTGACCGGTGGGACAGGGCAGCCCTCAAGCTGTGTGTGTGCTCACCATCGCTGTCACAGGAAATGTCGAGGAGACGACCACCACAGGCTCGGGGGCCGAGGGAGTTCCACCTCCGGGGGAGTGGGGACCAGGCTGTGTCTGCCTCCACCACAGGAGTGACCTGCCAGAAGCCAGATCCAGCATGTCGTAACGGCCAGAGTTTCATCAAAAGGTTGATGGAGCCGAAACCGGTGTGGCTCAGTGGATGGAGCGTCGGCCTGCAGACTGAAACTTCCCCCGGGTTTGATTTCAGTCAAGGGCATGTATCTTGGTTGTGGGCACATCTCCAATGGGGGGCGTGCAGGAGGCGGCTGGTCGATGTCTCTCTCTCATCGATGTTTCTGACTCTCTATCCCTATTCCTTCCTCTCTCTAAAAAAAAAAAAATCAATAAAATTGTATTTTAAAAAAATGTTGATGGAACTTGAGGACTCAACAAGGGCTGCGTCACATATGTTATCGCCTGTTGGAAATGGCTAAAGGCATTTCCCCAAACCTGAAAAGGATACATAAATTGATTGTGTGCTGCCAGACAGCTCAGGGCATCTTAATCTACACGTTATTGCCTCCTCCTGGCCAAATACCTGAACAGCCATAGGTAATTCTTACATTCTGGCAAAGGACTCTGTATAGTAGCCCTACCCTTTGATGTGTGTATCTACCTCCCTATCTGACAAATTGTGTTAATAAAAAGCAAGGGGTCCTGAGGCGAGGAGAACTTAGTTCCTTCAGCGAAGTCTTCTCTGACTCCCTATAAGGCCTTCCAAATTTTGTTTTGTCTCTGGATTCTTATTTAATTTACACACAGCCCTTCTCCAGATTTCTGAACCCTTTTAGATGCTGGATCAAGACCACCGGCGTTAGTGAACTCTAGCGATGACTCCAGCCTCAGGTCAGGCAACCTGGTTATCCAGAATCCTCCCTGAGAGAGCTATGGTTGTGGGTGATGGGAACAGGGTTGCAACCAGCCATGCTTCTCCCTCCCTACTATTCACGGAATTACCTGTTTTTTAAAAAAAAACCTTTTGGCAAAGAAGCCAGGGCTGAACCCTGGAGACCCTGCCTCCTGGGCTGCCATTTCTTTCTAGGGGGGTCCTCCCACCCGGCCTCCTGGGCAGAGGCTGTGACACATCCACAGGCCCAGCACCTGAGGCCTCGAGGTCGCAAGGTCACCCGTTCCCACGAAACACCACTTTGAACATGGTTCCCCAAAGGCCACTCTGCCTTGGGGAGCACCCTCCTGGGAAGGATTCTCTATCCTGGCTGAGCCGCCTCTTTCCAGTCCCCCTCTCTCTCGGGGATGGGCTTTGACCGCGCGAACAGGCCCGCCCTGAAGAGACACGGGTATGTTCACAGACAAAAGGAGCATGTGCCCCGTACAAAGCCAGTCGCTTGGGAACAAACCAGCTCGGTGGGCTGGAAAGGACGTCAGGGCCCCCCCGAAAGGAGGCCTGGGACGGACACAAAAGAAAACCGAAGTGGGCAGAACCGCGGGGATGGGAGAGCTAAGGCGCCTGAGCCTGGAGCTCGCGTCTGCGGCGGGGAGAGGTTACCATCCACTGCCAGGGGAATGCTGGGTACAGCAGAGAACGGACAATGAGATTCCGTTTCTCCACTTCGCCCATGAGTGTGCGCACAATCTGCAAGAAGGAGATTGAAAAGAAAGGAGCTAGAATGCCAGGAGGACTTGCTAACGGCTGTGGGTTCAGGGCTGTTGGTTTTGGTGGTTCGTCTGTCTTCCTATGTTGGGGCCTTTTCAAAGCTTTCTCTTGGAGCAGGCATTCTTTTTGTCCCAGGAAACGAAATAAATGTATGTTTTAAATAATTATAAAAAAGGGAACGGGTGTGGCTCCGTGGATAGAGGGTCGGCGTGCGGACTGAAGAGTCCCAGGTTCGATTCCGGTCAAGGGCATGTACCTTGGTTGCGGGCACATCCCCAGGAGGGGGCGTGCAGGAGGCAGCTGATGGATGTTTCTCTCTCATTGATGTTTCTAATTCTCTCTCCCTCTCCCTTCCTCTCTGTAAAAAATCAATAAAATATATTTTGCTGAAACTGGTTTGGCTCAGTGGATAGAGCGTCAGACTGGGGACTGAAAGGTCCCAGGTTCAATTCCTGTCAAGGGCATGTATCTTGGCACATCCCTAGTGGGGGGCGTGCAGGAAGCGGCTGATCAATGTCTCTCACTGATGTTTCTAACTCTCTGTCCCTCTCCCTCTCCGTAAAAAGTCAATAAAATATATTTTAAAAAATAATAATAATTATAAAAAAGGGTGGGAGAGGGGAAATTAGCAAACGACCTGAGTCTGGGGATCACTTAGAATTAGGCCCAGCTAGAACCTCCGTCTCTCCCCTGGCTGGTGCCCTCGGACAAGCGACCTCTCTGCCCCGGGCACCTGGGTCCTCTCCCTCCATCGCCAGGACACGCGTAGGGCAAAGCCAGGCCTTTGCCTGGGGGGTGGCGAGCGCATGCTCGGAGCCAGGGTGCTGAGCAGCCTGCAGCAGAAGGCTGTGGCACCGGGAGGAGGTGTTTGGTTTCTCCTGCTGAAACTGAGGACGCAGAGGGGACAGGAGACGCCCACACTCACCACCCAAGTGCCCAGAAGCGCCTCCCACCCAGGCGCAGGGAATGGGGAACACCCGGCACCCCCAGCACCCCCAGGACCTCTGAGACTCCAGTCAGCGGGATGCGGGCCCACGGGTGGCCGGGACTGACGTGGAAGGGGGCGGGGAGATGGGTTCGCCTACCAGGAGGTGAGACCCACCGTGGAGGGACACAGAGGGAGGCTGGGATGGGATGGAGCAGGGATGGCTCCAAAAGCTTTGGGGGACATTGCACCCTGGGGAGGGGGGAAACATAATGGCAACAGGCAACGCCCGCCGAAGAAGCCAGCCTGGCCCGGTTGGGCCATGTGGCCCTGGCTTCAAAGCACAGAGCTTAATTCCCGCCAGAACTCCCCACGGGGAGCCACTGCCACCTTCCCCCCGGCTCTCCCGAAGCCTCCGTCCTAGGGAAAAGGAGAGGAGGAGCGGAGCTGTCAGGAAATTAATTGAAAGCAGCAACCAGAGCCTCGAAAGCGTGAAAGACAATAACTCGCTCCTTTCTCGAGGGCAGACTCGGCGTCGGCGAGCTGTCTCTCGGGCCTGCTAACCGCCCCCCTCCCACCCAGACCCAGGAGGAGATGCTCCCCCAGCAGCGGCCAGCAGCTGTCCCCTCTCTAAGAAAGCCACGAGTCAGTCCGTCCTCAGGCCCCGGGCCCGGGCCCCAGGGGTCACAAGGCATCGAGAGCGTGCAACGGGCCTGCCAGAGGCTCTTTGCTTCTTCCTCCTGTGTCTGCAGCCCTGGGTCTGAGGAGGGCCTCTCCGTGTGGCTGGTTGGGCCCAATGGGAAGCCTGGCCCGCCCGCTGCTCCTCCCGGGCCCCAGCGCCTCGCCCTCCGGTCCCTTCCATTCAAACAAAGAGAGGCGGCAAAGAACAGCAAGGCGGAGCGCCTGCCCACAAGGGACCAATTAGGGAAAGCAAGGACTTAAATGACTGTGATGTTAAAAAGGACACTAACCATCCCCGCCCTGGAAATCAGGCCAGGGAGGGCTCTGACGTTAGTCATCATTGTCTCCCAGGCCCACCCAAGGACCACGGAGGGGAACCTGTGGGGAGTGGGGGGGCGGGGGGGAGAGTGTGTCTATGGGTGTGGCTGCTCACCATTCATTCGGACTCCGAGAAGTTACAGCGCGACCTGGATGGAGATCCAGTCCAGTAAAGACAGACGCCGTGTAGACCCAACAGACCAGGTAACGCCGGAGAAGGATCAGTTAGTTAATGGCCCTGCAGGACGTGAAGCAGCTTTGTTTTATGTTTTAAATGGTGGTAAAACACACACATCGTGATGTTTTTCTGCCATAACCGTTTCTAAGGGTCCAGTCCCGTGGCGTTAAGCACATTCACACTGTCGCACAACCATCACCAGGTTCATCTTCGGAACTCCTCTCATCACTGCGATCCCTGTCCGAATGTCCCCCCTTTGTTAAGGCTGAGTCATATGCCGAGGTGTGCCTGTCCCCCGTTTGGCTGAGACATTCAGCTACGGATGGACACTTGAGTTGCATCCACCTTTTGGCTATGGTGGACAAGGTCGCTATACAGACAGACGTACAAACACCTCTTGGGACACTGATCTCCGTCCGTTCTTTTGGATCCATTTTTGGAGGCGTCACCCTGCCGTCTCCCATCGCGGCCTAACCGTTTTCCATCCCCACAACAGTGCACACGGGTTCCGATTCCTCCAGGTCCCCTCCCACACTTGTGATTGTTTACTTTACTGACCATAACGGGGTGAGGTGGCATCTCACTGTGGTCTTCACCTGCATTTCTCTGAGACGAGTGACGGGGAGCACCTTTTCATACGCTTCCTGGCCATTTAGATGTCTTCTCTGGGGAAATGGATATTCCAGTTCTCTGCCCTTTTTTCTTTTTTTAAATCAGGTTGTTCAACATTTTTGTTGTTGGCTTGTAAGGGCTCTTTATATATTCTGAACACGAACCCTTTACCAGATACGTGATTTGCGAAGGTTTTCCTCCATCCAGTTGTGGGGTTCAAAAGCCTTTTCACTTTTGAGGTCCGCCTTGTGGCCGATGAGTGGACTTCCGGCAGGTAGAAAAGGTTTGGGGCACACCTTTGGGACCCCAGAAATGGCGAGAAGAATGCTCGCTGGCTTTATTTGCTGCTTTCGTGTGCGTCTTAGTAAACTCGCAGCCCACCCGGGTGATGCTTTCACCTGACGAAGCCTCGGGGGCAAACCTCCTGCCTCTCATCTGCTGTTTCTCTTCTCGGCCCTGCATCCGGGTCCCCCTGTAGCTCCAGGGAAGGCCAGCACCTCCCACATCCCCACCGGCCCCACACCCCCTCCTCCGCCTCACGAGAGGCTGAGAAAACCCGGCCTTTCCTTCAACACGCGTTTCACCTGGTTCTGCCTTAAGGAGGGAATCGCACGTCCTGGCGGACTCCATCCCGTCAGGGAGGCCCGTGAACCATCTCCCCGACAGACAGGCTCTGAATGTTACCAGCGTCCATCACAGGACACACCGCCCACAAGCCGGAGACGGAGCAGCCCCTGGCCGGTCCAGCTGGGACTCAGCAGGAACACATTCCTGGCCGCACCACCCAGGGCGAGACTGCAGCCTTCGAGCCACCAGGCCGGCGGCCAGCCTTCCGGGGGCTCTGGACGCCGGAGGGTGCGTCTGTCCCGGTGACACCTGTGACTGCCCGATTCTCCCGGCTCCCTGGGAGCTGGCATGCCAGGTAGAGGATGGGTGCAGAGGGTCAGTCTCCTCCGAGGTCCCGCAGAGCCTCCTCTGATAGAACAGCCCCGGAGAGAGCGCCCTTCTGAGAGCCGGAGGCCTTTCTGGACGCCTGCCATGGGGGTTACAGACAACACCTCAAATTCTGAAAAGGCCAGGCCCCGAGGGGGTGGTGTTTCCCTTTTTATCCTCCTGCCCCTCCCGCTCGTCTTTTCCCAGAGGCAGCTCCCGCCCGCACCCCCCACCCCTCCTCAAAATCTGGTGCCTGAAAAGGCAGCGTTGGCGGAAAACGGTTTGGCTCAGTGCATAGAGCCTCAGCCTGTGGACTGAAGGGTCCCAGGTTCGATTCCGGTCAAGGGCATGTACCTTGGTTGCGGGCATATCCCCATGGGGAACATGCAGGAGGCGGCTGATGGATGTCTCTCTCTCATGGATGTTTCTAACTCTCTATCCCTCTCCCTTCCTCTCTGTAAAAACTCAATAAAAAAATAAAATAAATTTTTAAAAAGGCAGCACTGGCCAGGCTGGGGAGCTGCAGACACACAGGTTGTTCCCGGTCAGGCCCTTCCCTCATCCAAAACCAACCTGGGTTTTTCCATGATTTCTAGCTTAGTCACCTTTACCACGCACGCACACACACACGCACGCGCGGGCCTGAGGGCGTTCTGCCCCGTTTGCTGTGGCTCCTGGCACAGGAGCTGGCCAGCTGGAGGGAGAAGCCAGAAACAGCCCTGCGAGCCAGCGAGGCCGCCGCCACAGGAAGCTGGCGGACAGGCGGGCGCTGGGCAGCTCTCGAATGCCACGTCTACCCTCGGGCAGAAGAGAGGGCACTACCCTCTCTTTGCCAGCAAGGGGCCGGTGCCCGGTGGCTCTCGGGTGGGGCAAGGGGCTGGGGAGCCGACTTCAGAGCATCTCCTGGAGCCAAGCAAAGTGAGCCAGAAGCCCCGCGTGGGAGACACGGGACACTTCACCAAGGCCTCTGCCACGTTCGGGGTAGCTCCAAATCCACACGCACAGACACACAGCACCTCCTCCGACTGCAGCCTGGCACGCGACCCAGGCCCAGTGCTCGCACTTACTTACCCGCGGGACTGCCATCCCAGAGAGGCTCTGGGGAGATTCCACGCTGCCGGTGGAGGCACAGTAGAGCCAGGGGCAGGGTGGGTGGCAGGACCGGGCTCCTGCTGCCGTAGCCACGCGGGTGGCGGCGTTGCAGGCCGTGTGGGCGCCGTCCAGCTGGTGGTGGTGGCAGCCGCCGGGTGTCTTCCTGCTGGGGGCGTGGGGCTTGGTCACTGGAGATTTAGACTGAGAGACTGAGTTTTCCTGACCCTCCCGCCCCCCAACTAGCTGGGTAACCATGAGCTCCGCAGTGTCTTTTGCTAAACCCCTTTCCTAGTCGGTGCGGAGGTAGCTTCCATTGAGAGCATTAAAAACCCTCAGTGGCTGAAACCAGTTTGGCTCAGTGGGTAGAGCATTGACCTGCGGACTGAAAGGTTCCGGGTTCAGTTCCGGTCAAGGGCATGTATCTTGGTTGTGGGCACATCCTCAGTGGGGGGCGTGCAGGAGGCGGCTGATGGATGTCTCTCTCTCATCGCTGTTTCTAACTCTCTATCCCTCTCCATTCCTCTCTGTAAAAAATCAATAAAATATATTTTTTTTAAAAAAAGGAGAGACAAGCAACCACAATTAGAAAAAAAACCCTCAGTGATAGTCTTGGTCAAGTTTGCCTGAGGGGTCATTTCTCGGAGCCCCGGCAGCAACAGCAGCAGCTGCCATTGCGAGGAGCACTGTGTACCGTCTCATGGAATATTCTCAGACCTCACGCCCAGCGGGGAACATGGAGCCATTAGGGACTGGGGGCCTTGTGGCTCAGTTGGCGACCTATTACCCCAGCAGGGGGCCTGCAGGAGGTAGCCAATCAATGATCCTCTCTCATCCTTGATGTTTCTCTCTCTCTTTCTCTCTGAAATCAATAAAAACATGTTTTTTTTAAATATTTTATTAATTTTTTACAGAGAGGAAGGGAGAGAGATAGAGAGCTAAAAACATCCATCAGCCGCCTCTTGCACGCCCCCTACTGGGGATGCATCCGCAACCAAGACACATGCCTCTGACCGGGATCGAACCTGGGACCTTTCAGTCCACAGGCCGACGCTCTATCCACTGAGCCAAACCGGTTTTGGCTAAAAACCTATTTTAAAAAATAATAAAATAAAATAAAAAGAGGGTAGCTCAGTGTTGTAGCTCACCATGATTCCATGAGAGACGGGGCAGCCGTGGGGAAGACCCCGGCTGTGGGAGCAGCAGTGAGGGGTCGGTGGCAGGACGGGCAGTATTTAGCGGGTCCTGAGGACCAGCGACACCCTACTAGGCTCACAGCTGGTGAAAGAACAGAGATATCTGACCGTCCGAGGGCTTCCCCAGGACAATGGCAGAGATGACCGACAATGAAAGGCATTGTCACCTCACAAGGGTCTTCTCTGAAGCCCACCAGGGCTGAGGGGATCGCAGCGGCACACGGCACACACACACACACACACACACACACACACACGCACACACACGGTGCAAAAGTACATCAGTGCGCCGGCCTGCCTCTCCCCCACATGCCAACACAGGGAATTCTGCTGCATTTCAAGCACAGTGGTGCCTCGAGATACGAGTGCCCTAACATACGAGATTTTTGAGATACGAGCAACATTTGAGATAAGAGTAATCTCTCGGATCGGCCAGCTGCACACGACCCACCAGTTTACCTCGACTCAAGCGTCTCATAGTTTCCCACGCCTCAAGGTTACGGAACGAATTAAACTCGTATCTCGAGGTACCACTGCACTTCTTTGATTTGCCTAATTCCGAGGCCAGTCAATCCTCGCATTAAGGCTGATGTGCTGGGTGCTGCAGACAGCCTGATTAAGAACGAGGTCTTTTATCAGCGCCTCACAATTTTCTTTTCCCTGGTCTACATTTTTTTTATGCTGGGTCCATCATTTTTATTATTATTATTATTCATGAGGGCTTCGTTCTGATTTGTCAAGGCCTCATTGACAGGGCAGGCGGTTAACGGAGACGCAGACCTGGAAGTCTGATCGCATTTACCCTCAGCAGCAGAATGAAGGAAGCGGCAGGAACCTCTCCAGCCAGCCCGGAGTGGCCTCCGGTAGGCTTGGCTTGTGTCTCCCAGAACCAGGCGGGCGTGGATGGGAACTCTCCGAGACAGTGCCAACCCCACTGCCATCAACGGAAAGCCCAGCTCCCTGCTTAGAGAGGCTCAGGACAGAGAGGCCAGGGCGTGTGCTCCCACTCCCTCTCCACTCGCTCAGCGAGCACCTTACAGGCCGGGCTCCGGGGTATAAGACAGACTTCCTCTCCCTTCCTCTCTGAAATAAAAATATATATTTAAAAATATATAAAATAAAATCCTAAAAGTGACTCACACATTTTTATTGGACGTCACTGCCCTGGAGGTTAAAAAGCCACCTGGGAAGCACTAGCCCGGCAAAGCCCTACCTGGGACCACAAGGGGGCAGCACTGCAGCGCTGAGCTGCCTGGGGCAGGGGGTTAGGGGAAGCAGCCTGGCTCCTAACATTTGTTCTAATGCTTTTAAATATAGTTTTAAATTGCTTTTTCTAAAGAGTAAATGGCCCATATTATCTTATCCCCGAGTTCAATAATAGAAATAAGAAGCATAAATAGCCATTTCTCTAGTAGGAGTTCCAAACTCCTGAATTACAACAATATTCCAGGCTGGAATTGTAATGAAGCTGCAAGTCTCACTATCACAGCTAGGGAAGAGCTACCGGCACAACTATAAGCGCCCCAACTGCACATTGAGGGGCTGGTGACCTGAATGGAGGTACAGCTATAATACGGAATGTTTTGTAAGTATTACAAAGGATGTAAGTGAATTATTGTTAACACGGAAATGCATAAAATTCTGAGAAAAAAAGCCCAGCGACAGAATTGTATGCTCCGTATGCATGTGAATTGTAAAACTGAAAAGAAAAATAAAACATTAAAAGCGTGCATGGGCAGAGGATGGGCTGAATGGACAACTGTCCACGACATTAACCATCACCTCTGGACAGACTACAGGTGGCCTTCCTTATTTTTGCAACTGCTTCATAATTAATTTTTTAAAATATATTTTATTGATTCTTCACAGAGAGAAAGAGAGAGGGACAGAGAGCTAGAAACATCGATGAGAGAGAGAGACATCAATCAGCTGCCTCCCACTGGGGAGGTGCCTGCAACCAAGGCACATGCCCCTGACCGGAATCGAACCTGGGACCCTTCAGTCCCCAGACCAACGGCTCCATCCACCGAGCCCAACCGGCCTCGGCAATATAATTAACTTTTAAAGTTATTTTTTTAAGTTGTCCTACCCATTCTTCTTTTCTAATGTCACTGTCTCTCCCAATCTGCCCTGAGCCGTTTTTTTGCTAAAGAAAGAACCAGTGTCTTCGTTAAAACCCTGGCACTAGCCGAAACCGGTGTGGCTCAGTGGATAGAACGTCGGCTTGTGGACTGAAGGGTCCCGGGTTCGATTCCGGTCAAGGGCATGTGCCTTGCTTATGGGCACATCTCCAGTGCGGGGCATGTAGGAGGCGGCTGATCGATGTCTCTTATCGATGTTTCTGACTTTCTATCCCTCTCCCTTCCTCTCTGTAAAAAAATCAATAAAATATATTTAAAAAAAACTACCTAGCTGGGGTTTGCACCTTGTCACACCTCCAACCCCGTGTGCATGCCGTCTCCCCTCCCCCCAATCCCCACCCCCAGGCCAGGGGAGCTCTGTACGGGGTCCTGGCCTCCCCTGGGCCCTGACCCACTGCCTGCACCCGACCACGTGACGGTCCAACGCACACAGGTCTGGCCGACCTCTCGCGGTTCGGCTGAATCCAAACCCCACAGTCCCATCCCTGACACCGGCCAAGAGAATCGACGCCCGGAGGACACGCTGCGCGGACCTCCCTCCCGCGCCACAGCCGCGCCGCGCGCTCCCGAAGCACCTGTCACCGCCGGGGCGTCAGCCACGGGGCGGAGCGAACGCTGCTCCCTGTGCGCCACGCGGAGGCGCCGCCGCCAAGTTTGTCCCTTCGGAGGCGCCGTCCTGGCCGCTCGCGTCACGTGACCCGGGCGCCTCCCGGGAGGCGGAAGCGGCGCGCGCTCGCGGGGCTTGGGGTCGGGGCGGACGGCCGGGCCGGCGGGATGGAGGCGACTTTGGAGCAGCACCTGGAGGACACGTGAGTGGCGCGGGCG
>PVJN01022096.1:0-33914 GCA_004026805.1 Lasiurus borealis
CCTCCTTGCAGGCCCAGTTGTCCCCAGCTTCCCTCCTTTGCCAGCCTCATTATCCCTAACTGCCCTTGCCTGATGGCCTGATCACCCACAACTGACATTCCTTGAAGGCCATCTTGTGGTGGCCATCTTGTGTCCACATGGGGCAGGATCTTTGACCACATGTGGGCAGCCATCTTGTGTGTTAGAATGATGCTTATCTGCATATTACTCTTTTATTAGATAGGATAGAAGCCTGATGCACAGGTGGGGGCCAGCTAGTTTGCCCTGGATCAGGCTGTGGGGTCCCTTGGAGCATGAAATGGCCTGGGTGAGGGATTTGTGGTGGTTTAAAGGTCGGCCATGCCCCCCACTCCTACCCAAGCGAAGACCCTGGTATCTGGGATTTATTTATCTTCTACAGTTGAAACTTTGTAGCCTGGAGCAGAGCCACACCTTCTGTTCACTCCATGGCTGCAGCCATTGAAACTTTATTGCCTTAAGTGGAGGCCTAGACCAACCAGGGTTTGCAGAAAGCTTGGCTTCCTCCGTTGCCAGGCGCTACCTAAGCCTCCCTTCTGCTCTTTCTGTGGCTGTAGCCATCTTGGTTGGGTTAATTTGCATTCTTGCTCTGATTGGCTGTGGACATGGCTGGTGGGCTTGGCTGCTGGGTGTAGCGGTGGTATGGTCAGTTTGCATATTTCTCTTTTATTAGATGGAATTGTTGATCTTTGTTACTGCTATTAACATTTATTTTACTAAGGCAGTGGAATAGACTTAAGTAGATAATAATTATACACTGTTCTGTGAAAAATATATAGTGGAAAAGAGAAACTTAACACTTTAATTGTTAAATTATATGATTGTGAACTATTTAATAAAGTTATATGAACATTATCATTATATTTAAGGCAAATGTATTTTTTTTTAATCTGAAAATAAAAACAACTTTTGGAACTTTTACAATTTTTTTAAAATGCTGTAAATGAATTTTAGTAAATTTTTTAAAAAATATGTATTTTGAATGTCTATATAAATGCATAATAAATGCACTATTTTCTTATTAAATTAACCTACCAGATATATCCATAAAAATAAAAATGGACTATTTTCTTGACTATATATACATTTATTTAAAAGGAGCACATAATTGCTAAAATATGAGTCAAGCCATAATTTCAGTGCTACTGAACCATCCCCAGTATCAGATGGAGAAATAAACATGATCAGACTTAAGCTATTTAGCTTGAAATCCCTTTTTTGTTTTCCCTTGACAAATAAAGTTATTCACTTTTACTATCAAAAATAACTTTTCATTCACCATTTGGCCCTTTGGTGGTCTTTTAATTTTTCCAAGAATGAGCACAATTCTGCATAAAATACCATTATATAATATCAAACAACACCTGACACCTGTCAGAATGACTATTATCAATAAATCAACAAACAGCAAGTTTTGTGCTGGTTGTGGAGAAAAGGGAACCGTAGTACACTGCTGGTGGGAATCAGACTGGTGAAGCCATTGTGTAAAATAGTATAGAGTTTCCTCAAAAAAAAATTAAAAATGGAACTCCCATTTGACCCAGTCATCCCACTTCTATGAAAATATCCTAAGAAACCTGAAACACTCATCAGAAAAGATACATGCATCTCTATATTCATAGCTGCACAATTAATAGCTAAGACTTGGAAACAGCTTAAATGCCAATCAGCAGACTAGTGGATAAAAAAACTGTGGTATAATTACACAATGGACTACTACATAGCAATAAAAAAAGAGCTCTTACCATTTGTAACAGCATGGGTGGACCTAGAGAATTTTATGCTGAGCATAATAAGCCAGTCAGAGAGAGTTAAGTATCACATGAATTCACTCTTATGTGGAATCTAATGAACCAAATAGTCTGATGATCAATAATAGACCCAGAGCCATAGAAACATCCAACAGACTGTTGAACTTCAGAGGGAAGCAAGGGTGGGAAGAGATCAGTCAATGGACATGTATGTATATATGCATAACCCGTGGACACAGACAATGGGGTGGTGAGGGCCTGGGGAATGGGGAGAGAACAGGAGTGAGTTGGAAGAGGAGAAAAAGGAGGACCTATATAATACTTTAAACAATAAAGAAAAAAAATAATAAAATAAAAAGGTGAAATTAATTTTAAAGATATATTTTATTTAGCCCAATATTCCAAAATATTGTCATTTCCATATGCACTTAGTGTATATCTATTAATAAAATAGTTTATATTTTTGTACTGTTTTCAAAATCAATTTTTTAGAGCATATCTCATTTCAGGCTAGCTCATTTCAAGTACTCAATAGCAACTGAGGCTAGTAACTTCTGTATTGGACAGCCCAACTCCAGAGGATCTGGTATGTTGCTTTTCTGTTTCAGGCTAATTAAAACAGCACTTCTAACTTCACTATCAAGCTAGGTGTTGAATTAAATAGTTTTATAGCCAAGATCGGTTTGGCTCAGTGGATAGAGTGTCAGCATGCAGACTGAAAGGTTCCAGGTTCGATTCCCGTCGAGGGCATGTACCTTGGTTGCGGGCACATCCCCTGTGGGGGGTGTGCGGAAGGCAGCTGATCGATGTTTCTCTCTTATCAATGTTTCTAGCTCTCTTTCCCTCCCCTTCCTCTCTGTAAAAAAAATCAATAAAATGTATTTAAAATAGTTTTATATAATTTGAAGCACATAGCAAAGATGCATACCTATATAAGATGCATAACCACCTCTACTTCAAAATAAATCAAACATGAACGTTAAGCCTAAATATAGACTACATGTAAGAAAATATTTAGATAATTATTACAAATCTGCTTTTAATTTTGAAACTTAGCAATCAAACATTAGAAGGCTAATAGAAAAATTATAATACAATCCAACAGTAGAACCTTAGAGAAGCAATAAAAATAGATATATAGCCAGCTGATGTGAGTCAGTGTTTAAGTATTGACCCATGAACCAGGAGGTCCGAGTTCAATTCTCCAGTCAGGGCACATGCCTGGGTAATAGGCACCATGCCCAGGGGGTTGTGCAGGAGACAGCTGATCAATAATTCTCTCTCATAATTGATGTCTTTATCTCTTTATCCCTCTCCTTTCCTTTCTGTGAAATAAATAAAATTATGTGTTTTTTTTTTTTAAAAAAAACAGGTATATAATATATATTGTACTTAATAATATAAAATATATCTATGGAATATTTTTGAATACTTATATCAAGATGCTTTATTTTTATTTTTTTTCTATCATTATTTTTTTATTGTATTACATGTATACATATCCCCCCCATTGCCTCCTCCCTCTCCCAGGCATTCCCCAACCCCCTAGTATCTGTGTTCATTGGTTATGCTTATATGCATGCATACAAGTCCTTTGGTTGATCTCTTATCTACCCCACCTCTCCTTAAACTTCCTGCTGTAATTTGACAGTCTGTTTGATGCTTTACTGTTTCTGTGTCTACCCTTTTGTTCATCAGTTTACAATGTTCTTTATTATCCACAAATGAGTGAGATCATGTGGTGTTTCTCCTTCATTGGCTGGCTTATTTCACTGAGCATAAGGCTCTCCAGTTCCATCCAGGTTGCTGCAAATGGTAAGAATTCCTTCTTTTTAATAGCAGCATAGAATTCCATTGTGTAGATGTACCACTGTTTTCTGATCCTCTCATCTGTTGACGGGCACCTGGGCTGTTTCCAAATTGTAGCTATTGTAAATTGTGCTTCTATGAACATAGGGGTGCATAAATCCTTTCTGATTGGTGTTTCTCCTTTCTTAGGATATATTCCTAAGAGTGGGATTGCTGGGTCAAATGGGAGTTCCATTTTTAGTTTTTTGAGGAAACTCCATGCTGTTCTTCACAGTGGCTGCACCAGTCTGCATTCTCACCAACAGTGCACAAGGGTTCCTTTTCTCTGCATTCTAGTCAACACTTGTTGTTTGTTGATTTGTTGATGATTGCCGTTCTGACAGGTGTAAGTTGGTATCACATTGTTGTTTTGATTTGCATATCTCGGATAATTAGTGACTTTGAACATGTTTTCATGTGTCTCTTGGCCTTCCTTCTGTCGTCTTTTGAAAAGGTTCGATTTAGGTTTGTTGCCCATATTTTTTATTGGATCGTTTATCTTTCTTTTATTAAGTTGTATAAGTTTTCTGTAGATGTTGGAGATTAGATCTTTATCAGTGATAACATTTGCAAATATGTTCTCCCATACAGTAGTCTTTCTTGTTGTTTTGTTGATGGTTTCTTTTGCTGTGCAAAAGCTTTTTATTTTGAAGATGCTTTATTTTTAATGTGCAGATAAATCATCTAAATTAGAGAGAAATTGAAGAAAATTTTAAAAGAAATAACAATTTTAGGTACACAATTGTAAGGAAGTTATCAGTCATGAATGTCAATGCACTTACTAGTAATTCTTCCATAGGCCCCTGTTTTTATAAGAATTCTTTGCCAATTCATATTCCAAAAGCTACAGATATTTTTTGCTGTTATATTGAATCATGAGCAAATGTTTTGTCCCCAAAATATATTATGTTGCAAAGCTACATACTCATCATACTTATTTATACTGAGAAACAATGAAGTACAGAAAACTTGAGAATGAAGGTGCAATGGTTCTTATATTGCCTGAAAATAATCATCTTAAACACAAAGGAGATATTTATGAGATATATTGCAAGGGATATCACACTCTGACCTGCTGCTATTGGTCAGTGCCATAGGACTGGACAAGTAAGCCATCGTCACCATAAGAGTAAACATCATAATGAAGAAGGACTCTACCACTGATTTCAAGTCTAATAAGAAGTCATACAAGTAAAAAGAATAATTGCTAGAATTCTCATGGTTAGTAAATGAGATAATAGTTTCCCAAGTAAATAATATGACACTCTGTAGTACTCACTGATATATTCATGTATAAAGAGCTCCTTCTCAGCCACAAATAATTTCAGGGATGTTATATTTCTAAAACATTGGTTGTTTATGAGGAGGAAGAAAAACCCAGCTCTATGCTGGATTCCTATAGGGTCACTTTTTAGATCATAGAGAATGGTACCTAGTCCCAGGATGATTGTTACATTTATCTCAGCTATAGATGCCTGTGGACTAACCAGTATATTTTTGAAGAAATGCTTAGAAATCCATTTAATTTGATGACAGAAGGAGACAACATAGATGACCTCCTTGAAGGCTTTTCTTTTCTTTCCTGTATCCTGGAGAGTTTATCTAACTCAAGTTTTGTTTCTCTGAAGAAGGTAGAGTTGACATAAAACACAGCTAATGTTTCTATGAGTGGTTTATCCCTCTTGGAAGGCTCTTCAGTCTCCCTAGCTTCACAATCTTCATCCTCTCTGTTTTACGCCACAGAAGAGTCTCCTTTAATGACATCCAGAAATAAGTCTACAGGGCTTACAGTGGCATTCAGCTGAGCAGGGCTCATGGAACATTAAGCTTTATGAGACCAATAAGGTGATGTTAGCACAGAACTTGAATATGGAACAACGAGGCTGATGCATGGAGATGATAGATTGTCTATTTACTATTATATTGAGTCATGAGGAAAAGTTTTGTCCCCAAAATGCACTATACTATGTTGTAAAACCACATACTCATAATACTCATATTGAAGAATACTGAAGTACTTATTTGTAGACATTCTTTTCAGGATTAAAAGAACAACAGTTGATGATCTCAAGTCTAAGCCAATTGTGGGCTGATCAAAAAAAAAAAAATGGATAGATCGTAACAAGCTCCATTTCAATACTAGTCCTTTCTCTTCCTATTCCAGACACACTACAGATAAAGTAAGTTATAACCTTGAAATTTCCATTTTAAACAGACATAACTGTTGGATAACCATGTTTATTTGTTCTTTTGTTGGTGTATGTTTGTACGTGTGTATGGGTGTGTGTGTGTGTTCACATGATTCATCATAGTTGTCAGAAGCCAAAGAACTACTGAAAACTGCAAACATTTTCTCACTGTCCAGAGTTTCCTTCACTACATTATCTTGTACCACATAACCTGAGTTACATTTGAAATTGGCAGGTTGAGTTGCTCATTTATTAAAACATCTCCAGATAATCCCTGTGGATTTTTCCTTTCAGCTAAAATATCTAACAACAAAGACTTGGCTCTACCTACTGGTCCCAAAATGACACTGAGACCAAGCCTTACGATCCATTAATATTTATTAGTATTTATTTCTCAACTGTTTTTTGATTAAGTAGAAAGTCACTCTGCACTTTTACTCCATAGCTATTGTTATGAAAATTTAACATAGCTCCTCAGTAAATGCCTTTAGGTTGTTGTAGATTGTCTCAGGGAGACCACTGGTATTTCTTTGTGACATTTGGGATAACAAAAAAATGCTCACTACCAGAAAACATTGGAGAGTCTGCCTTTCTTGTCTGGCTTGGATAGATTTGATCACCACTGGTGGCTTGCACCCTCCATGAAATATTTGTAAGTAAAATAAGTCAAAATATATTATGTCTGATATGATTTCATTTTGATGAAAAAATATAATTATTTGAACATATATATAAACTTAAAAAGTTAAAATGCTGTACATCAATCTAAAATATAATATATGGATTCTTATCCTCTAAATCTGTATCTTTTTTCATATGCTTTGCTATACATTCTAAATGGCACTATTTTTTGTTTTAGAAATATAAAATATGGAATAGCAATATACATATGTAGATAATCTGAAAGCTTTCTACTATAAACATTTGGATATGTAGGACAAATTTTATAAAACATTCTTGTGTATGCATAATTGATATCATATGGAGGGAAGCACAGCTCTAAATTTTCTACACTTAAGACTTCAAAACAACCTCAATAAGCCTCTGACAGTGAGATTGCTATTGTTGCATTCCAAAGTTGATGGATATGTGAAAAATGAATGGAGACCTTCTTCAAAACTTAGAGAACTGGGTTTTAGTTGACAAATAAATATAAGATTACATTCTAAACTAATTAAATTTGTATGGCAAGACAATTTTAGCTCTAAATTTACAAAGCATATTAAGATTACTATTGCTGTATAACAAATTTCACAAATTATCACCTTTAAACAACCTTATATTCTTGGGTTGTATAGGTTTAAAATTCAGAAAGAGAGTAGTGCAGGTGTTGTATTTGTTGCAGGATGTTTTGGGCAACAAATGAAGAATTCACAAATAGAGATGATGCCAGAGTTGGTGGCTGAAATCAACTTCAAGTGCCTGCAAGTTGACTTTGCTGGGTAGTAGCTCAGAGAGAAGCACCAAACTTGTGGTCTCTTATGTAATTTGGGCTTCTCCACTGAGTAGAAGTGCCATGATTACAAAGTAAAATGTCTTAGAAAAGAAATCAGAATTAACATTTGTTTTATGACATGGCTTCAGAAGTCTTGCACACATTGCTTTCACACATTCTATTTGTTCAATTTGAGTTATTTTTATCAACAAAGATTCAAAAGAAGAGGATAAGGAAAACACTTCAATGATAAGCATATCAAAGAATTTGTGGACATATTTTAAAACCACCACATTCTGCATTTTGGCTAAAAACGTTCTATATTCCTCCCACTTGCAAAAAACTACCCATTCCCAAGATACCTCAAAACTTTTATTTCATTACATTAGACTCAGAATCAAGGTCCAGGATCTCTCATCTAAATCAGATCTAGGACAGATGAACTTCAGATGCAGTTACTATTAATATAAAGGCCTGTGAAGCAAAGAATCTTGGCCCCCTGCCCAAATCCCTTTCACAAACACATGCAACATACATGGTGAGACAGGCATTGGATAACTGATATTGACACATGCATTTAAAAAGTTACAAATTATGAGCTCAAAACATAAAATTAGAAAGCCCACTAGGAAACAATCTAAAATGATTGAATGTAATGAATCTCAATTAAAAGTAGGTTTAACATGCTAAGAATTTACATGTTATGATAGATAGTAAAATTGATATTACAGAATTCAGAGACGATATAAAGCAAAATCTTAAATAAGATACAATGAAGCAGTGGGTATAGGTTTGAAATATAAAATTTTAAAAATAAAAACATTAAAATTTAACTAGAAAATATGACTAATTTTATTGCAGGTTAGTGTGAAAAAAAATGAGGCTTAAGAGATGTGGGATAAATATGGTGTAACATATTCAAATGGAATCCCCTTGAAAAAAGGAAAGGCAATGCATTATATGAAAATAACTGAAGATATTATATGTTCGCATTAAATCTTTATATCTTAAAAGTATAGTAGGTCTCAAGTGAGGATAAATAACAATAAATCTATACTTAGAAAAATTTTAAAGGAGACCTCAGAGTCTGATATATCTTATAAGCAGCCTGGAGAAAAAGAATAACTACAAAAAACTATGTAGCTTGACACTAAAATTGACATCAACAAAACATCAAAACATAATACATATTCATAATTCTTAGAGAAAATGATTAGTAATGTTGAATTACAACTCAGGAACACTACCATTAAGAGTGAGACCGAGATAGACATTTTCTAGAGAAATGAGTCAGAGTCAACCACTCACAGACATCCATGACAATCCTTACCAAGAATATTATTTAGGAGAAATAAATCTTCACATATTTATTTTAAAGGAGTAGAAGAGTAGGTACCTTCATGATCAAAGAATCTTCAATATATGCATACATTCAATTAAGACATTAAATTTTGGAGATATAAAAATTCTGTATAAGAAAATTGTGTAAGACACAAAGCAGTAGAGTAATTGGATAATAAGCATATTATATAGTGAATATCTTTGAAATAAAATAAGTATAACTAATTTTAAATTGTGTTAAACAAATTTGATTACTAATATTGCTAAAGTACAAAGTAAGTGAAAGAGGATAAAGGGGGGAAATATCTTGTTTCAAAAATACAGAAAACAGCTGAAACCAGTTTGACTCAGTGGATAGAGCATCAGCCTGTGGACTGAAAGGTCCCAGGTTCAATTCCGGTCAAGGGCATGTATCCTGGTTGTGGACATGTCCCCAGTAGGGGGTGTGCAGGAGGCAGCTGATCGATGTCTCTCTCTCATCGATGTTTCTAACTCTCTATCCCTCTCCCTTCATCTATGTAAAAGATCAATAAAATATATTTAAAAAATATATATAAAATAAAATTTTGAAAATCTTTCATGACAAACACTTAGAATATTGGACAGAATATCGCAAACATCATTGCAAATTCTCAGAATTGTAAGTGCTACAGTTTGGTTCAAGAAACAAAGAGTAAATCAAACACTAGAATAGAAAGTGTGAACAGATACAGCAGCTTTGCTAGGCGGGATGCCTTTACATGCTAAACATGGTTTGGCTGATAATGGTCCAAAAGGCAAAGTGTAAGCTGAAAACTTGGGCAGAAAGTGTTCACTGATGCTTCAGTTGTGTTTGGTGACATTTGTTGATAGTGGTAATCAAGGATCTTGAGTGCTAATGGTTATGGAGGTACAGGGTCAAAGTAGGATGTAGGAATTTGAGAAATGAACTGGCATTATGCCTAGACTTGTAAAGGGTCTCTGTCTTCTGCATAAATGTGAACCAAAAAAATGAAATAATCACCTATTCAATAGAAAATAAAAAAATATTATCTGTTTCACTTTCGGTTGTGGATAGGGTAGGAAAAATATCCCCCCTGTCATTTTGTGACCATATGTTTCTATCCACATGAGTTTTGTATTAATATTTATACTATTTTAAATGTGATGTCTGGGAACTCAGACAACACAGGGTTTCTGTGATAAAGTCCCATCAAATATAAACTGTTGTATAATAACAAAATACAACAAGAAATCAGCAGCAGAGAGAAACAAATAGTGTAATCTGTCAAAACTACAGTATAGAATTATTGGCTAGAGACTATGTGATCCTTCCAACTTGTGATCCTTCATTCTCATTCTCTCTCTCTCTCTCTCTCTCTCTCTCTCTCTCTCTCTCTCTCTCTCTCTCTTTCTCTATTTATTTTCACATCCTTATAAAATAGAGAGGAAGAAGACTCAAGATATTGTTTACTCATTTAAGCACATAGAAGACCACTCAGCCCAAAACACCTGATTGGGGTCATTTATCTACATTTGCAAGGAATATGTGGCACAGAGTTTGTTTGCAGCCACAGCTAGCAGTAAACAAATTAATAAACTATAAAAATATGCAGAAATAATCTATCAAATAAAAATAAATATAAATTATTAAATAAAATATTTTTTTCAATAAGGACTAGACAAATTTGGAAATGAACCAAAGTTAATACCTATAAATTGAAGTTTTAGGCATTAAAATTAAATACAACATTTAATTATTTAAAGTTCAGATTTATTGGAATTGAAGGGAGTAGTAAGCTAGAAGAATTATTTTGGATCCAAATTATGCAGAATGCAGGACAGAGAGACATTGTGATGGGAAAATGATGGATTAAAAGATACAGATAATGCCAATACTTCTTTTTTATTTATTTTTAATTTTTAATTTTTATTGTTTAAAGTATTACACATAGTAGTACATATATCTCCTTTTTTCTCCCCATTGACTTTACCCCAGCATCTCCTATCCCTGTTGCATGCCCTCATCTTATTCCCCCAGTGTCTTGTGTCCATTGGTTGTGCTTATATGCATGCATACAAGTCCTTCAGTTGATCTCTTTCTTCCCCTCCTCAACATTCCCCAGCTTTCTCACTGTAATTTGACAGTCTGTTCTATGCTTTATCGCCTCTGTATCTAATATACTTCTTATAGGAGTTCTTAAATAAAACGAGAGAGGGAGAGGAAAGGAGGAACAATTTTATGACATAAGGAATGAGAAGCACAATGTATCCCAAACAGGTAAAGAAATATATTCTTACTCAAAATAGGGGTGACTAGTATTTTTTATTATTGTTTTACAAACTGAGGATATTTACCATCAATGAGGATTCATTAAAAGAAATTCCAGGCCAAAACCGGTTTGGCTCATTGGATAGAGCAGTGGTTCTCAACCTTGCCACAATTCTTTAATACAGTTCCTCATGTTGTGGTGACTCCCAACCATAAAATTATTTTTGTTGCTACTTCATAACTGTAATTTTGCTACTGTTATGAATCGTAATGTAAATATCTGATATGCAGGATGTCTTAGGCAACCCCTGTGAGAAGGTCATGCGACCCCCAAAGGGGTCGCGGCCCACAGGTTGAGAACCACTGGGATAGTGTCAGCCTGCGAACTGAAAGGTCTCAAGTTCCATTCTAGCCAGGGGCACATATCTTGATTGCGGGCACATCCCCAGTAGGGGGTGTGAAGGAGGCAGCTGATGGATGTTTCTCTCTCATCAATGTTTCTAACTCTCTATCCTCTCTGTAAAAAATCAATAAAATATATATTTTTTTAAAAAGAAATTCCAGGCAGAAAAAAAAAAAAAACACAACTTACCAAAGGAATAACTGAGTTTATAAAATCAATTAAGCAAGAAAAAAAATACATTATTTTTTTCTGTCTATCACTAGAATATTTTACCCATAGAATATATATTTGAACATTTTATAGAAAAGGTTGTTAATGCTAAGGAGGCAATATTACTAAAAGGTTGAGTTTAACCCTGGCCAATTCTTGTTAGTGGTTAGAACAACAGCTTCCCGACCAAGGGGTTATGGGATCCATTCTCAGTGAAGGACATGTACCTGGGTTGCAGAAACTTCACTCCAGTCAGTGTGTATTGGGGGGAAAACTGATCCATGGGTCTCTCTCACATCATGTTTTTCTCTCTCTTCTTCCCTCCCTCCCTCCCTTTCATTTTCTCTAAAAATGAATAGCTATCAGACATTGAAATTGGGACTCATACATTTTTCTTTTGCTCTTGTGGGTTTATTTCTAGCATACAGGGGCAAGATCTTGTCTTTTTTAAAGATAAGAATCAGGGGGTCGGGGGGAACCAAATGCAGAGGCAAAGAAGCAATGAACAGACTGTCTGCTACAGTGGGAAGACAGGCAAAGTTGAGGTGGAGGGGCGTGTAGGAGATCAATTGAAGGACTTGTATGCATAGCCAGTGGATACAGGGCAATGGGGGGAGGGGGAAACGGGGGGGGGATGGGTGAGGGCATGTACTGGGGAGTGGGGAGGGCAATAGGGAAAAAAAAGAAAAAAATATCTTCAGGTGAGAATAAACAATTGTTGAGTTCATTTGTGATGGCTATCTATTCGAAAGGCTGCAAGTTTTTTAATCTCCCTAGATATTTATTTTCTTTTTGATAGGAACAGAAAGATAAAACATCTGATTTGTTAGTGTTTGTACATGTGGTGATGTGCAATTAGAGAGACTACATAAAATGTTTGATACCATGTCAAAGAGTACAAACTCATACTAGTAAGAGGATGAAGAGCAAAAGATAAAAAGAAAAAACTAAAGGAGAATAAAGAAAAAAGAGAAAGAGGAGAGCATCCAGAGGAAACACATTCAATGTGCCACACTTAATTGCAAGGTGAAACATAATCATAAAACTTTAAAAATACTAAGCAACACTTTCATATTTCTTATCCAATTCTTCACTCTAAAAATGCTAATATGAAAAAATTCTGAAAGCTTTTTCTATAAAAAAATTAATGATTTAAGATTTTTATTCAACTAACAAATGCATTGTATATGTTATTTAAAACTAAACTAATACTAGATAAATATATCCTTATACACTGAGTTAAAAATACCCAATAAAATATAGGAAAGGGGATGATTATGATAAGTTTTATTTGGCTTATATATTAAGGACATGTGACATGCTAATATGTAATAGAGATTTAAGCCTTTATTTTTGTAGATTTTGAGATTTCTATCTCAGGTTATTAAAAAAGGAAGATTCTGCTAGTTGTTAAAAAGTTAAAAAAAAATCCCTTATTACAAATAGATCAAAAGGATTAAACAACTTCACTTCCTATGTAACTGTCTTTACAACCAATTTAAAGATTGTTAATGATAATCTCCACACTATTTCTTAGGCATGTGTTTCTCACATTAAAAAAGTGAATGGCCGAGACCAGTTTTGCTCAGTGGATAGAGCCTCGGCTTGTGGACTGAAAGGTACAACGTTCGATTTCGGTAGGGGGCATGTACCTTGCTTGCGGGCACATCTCCATAGTGGGGGCGTGCAGGAGGTAGCTGATTGATGTCTCTCTCTCATCGATGTTTCTGACTCTCTCCCTTCCTCTGTGTAAAAAATCAATAAAAATATATATTAAAAACGAATGATAATTTATCACAAATTTTTCTAAGTAAAATAATATATATTATGTTATATTTACTGAGAACCATTTCTAGATTCTTTTACACCTGCACAACTTTTCTTCTAATACATTGAAAGCAGAAGTATTAATGTAAACTGTTTTTCTCAATCTTTCTGAAATAAACTGAATGAAGTTGTATTATCTGCTAAGAAGTTGAAATAAATTACAGTGAGATGGGAGGAGAAAAAAATGGGAAAACACAGTCATTAATTCAAAGAATCCTTAGAAAACATGTGTATAATAGTGATTTATAAGTATATACTGACTGGGGACACACCCAAACTCTGTTAATATTTGTAAATGTAAAATAAATAGCCTGATCTAGTATACTATGAATTCCTGCCAGTTCTTAGTGTGGTTTAAAGCTCTGTTTTGACTATTAAACAGCAAATAGCAACATCTGGAAATGTGAAAGTCAAAGGTCATTTTACTCATAAAACTGCACCAGCATGATTCATAATAACCTGTATCTGACCTTGACATGAACTGTATACTGCTGCTGATTTTACTGTACAAATAAATTAAAAACCCATTTTTTTGTTCTGTTGTGAATTATTTTGGTGACTTGTGTTACTAAAACTAGTATAGAATTCAAAAAGTCCAGATGCTGCATTCTTATGTTTAAATTGAAAAGTGTCTATTTGTGCTGAATTTCATTCTAGTACATATGTTATATCAGTAATAGCTTTTGGGAGATAAGTTTTATTAAATTAAAAATGTTTTCATATTCAAAGCTTACATGTTATTTTCTACTTCTTGTGTTTATAATTGCATGTATTATATTTACATTTGAAAGTGTGAACTACTTGAATTGATTTTTAAAACAGATCTGATATTTTTTTCTCTCTCATTATTTCTTGTATATTTTACAACATAGTTGTGGACTGAATGTTTGCATGGCCCCAAATTCATAGGTTGAAATCCTAATCTTCAGAGTAGCTAAATTTGGATAAGGAACTTTTAAGAAAGTAATTAAGGTTAAATGAAGTCCTAAGGTAAAGTTTCTGGTTTGATAGGGTTAATATCCTTATAAGCGGAGAAAACAGATTTTACTAAATCCCTATGTAAGAAGAGTTCCTGTGAGCACACAATGAGATGGCAACAACCTACAAATCAGAAGGCCTCATCAAATAGCCGACAGTACTGACACACTGATCTTTGAATCCCAGTTCTTAGAATTGTAAGAAAATACATTTCTATTGGTTAAGCTACCCAGTCTGTAGTATTTTGCCATGACAGATTGCTAACTACAACAATACTTTACTTGGGCTTTTTCAGAAGATGATATGTTCAAGACTACCCTCCCAAAGCAATATTTCATTAAAGTTAAGGCCATGGGATTGGTGTGCATTATGTTCACTAATATTGAATAATATTGAGCAAGAATAGATTATTTTTGAAGAAAACTATATTATAATGATTTGAATCACCTTCTTTATATATGTAAATCTTAGAACTGACCAGTAACTATAAAGAAGTCTTAACTGTTAGCTGGCCAATTACTAGACATAATATGTAACTGAATAAATTGTCATCATATAGAAGGCAAGAGATAAAATATTGTAAAAGCTTTCCTCCTTTTTATGATTGAATAGTGTTCCATTGTGTAAATGTACCACAGCTTTTTTATCCACTCATCTATTGATGGACACTTGGGCTGTTTCCAAATCTTGGCTACTGTAAATAATGCTGCAATGAACATAGGGGTGGGTATATTTTTTCAAATTAGTGTTTCAATTTCTTTATATGTATATTCCCAGAAGTGGGATCACTAGGACATAAGTTCCATTTTTAATATTTTTTCAGGTAACTCTATACTGGTGTTTTCATGGTGGCTGCACTAATCTGCATTCCCACCAATTCATGACAGTTTCTTTTTCTCTACATCCTCACCAACACTGTTTTTTGTTGATTTATTAATGATAGCCATTCTGATAGATGTGAGATGATATCTCACTGTGATTTTAATTTGCATTTCTCTGATGAATAGTGACATTGAGCATCCTTTCATATGTCTATTGGCTATTTGTATGTTCTCTTTGGAAAAGTGTCTATTCAGGTCTGGAGGAATGGAAGAAGGTAGAAGTGGATAAAAGGAGGATAAATGGTGTAGAAGAAGACTTGACTTTGATGTAAATACAAGTATAATATAAGGATGATGTATTATAGAATTACATGCCTAAATCCTATGTAATGTTATTAACCAGAGTCACCCCTACAAATTCAATAAAAAGTATCTTAGAAGTACCATATATAAGAATACATTTGCATGTATTTAGGACAGATAATTTATTCTCCTTCTCCTCCCCTCTCCTCCACATGTGTCTCAATTCAGATTGATGCATAAATTTAAAAATCTTTTTACTACACTTCTATTGCACCATTGATCACAGAAATCAATTTGAAAAATTTTAGCAAATGTTGTTGTGGTTTTATTTGGAAAAGCAGAACTTCAAGAGAGCAAATGTTCCATAAGTGTGTGGATGCCATTGGCAAAAAAAAATGTTTTACTTCTGCTCTCAGCTCCTTTCTTTTTTCTAGTACTTATTATTTCTTAATGTACTAGATCAAACTATTATTTAATTGTTCATAGCTTACTGACAGAGTAAGTCTCTGATTAGGAAAACTGACTTTGAAAATCAAGGCTTACCTCACTTTAGTTGTTTCTTTTTAAAGAAATGGAAGATTAAACATTCAATGATTGTGGCCTCTATATCAGCATGTAATTGACTTGTTACTAGATTGGGTTGGGTGAACAGTAGTTGGTTGCAATGGATTGCTGAAGAGATTGTCATCCTGGCTGTTGAAGTAAAGGTAACAAAGATCCTGGTGCAATTAAGACATTTCTCCTAGGAGAAGGAGAGGAAAACATGAGCATCATTAAATTACAATTTTTAGAAAAAGAATCATTGGTTTATTTAATTATATTTCCATTATAATAAGTGCTTTTAAATATTTTAAACATGCTTTGTTTTATTTCTATTGAGTCTTATTGCTGAAAAATGGTATATGATCTATGACTAATAGTAGATCCTATTTAATATGTACCAGGTGCTTGTCAGTTAACATTTGTCAGTTTTTTTATTATTATCTATGGACAAATGTTCCTAGTTAAATAAAACAGGAGAACTGGGGACTATGAAAGGGTGAACCTCTACCTGGGTCATAGTTGGCTTCCTTTGGTATGTTAAGGCTAATGTCTGGTTTCTTTAAATAACATATTAAAACTAAAGGTTTGATGGGGAAAAACAGATTTTTACCTTAGAGGCAATAGCAGATGAATGTAAAAGACTGCTTCTGTAAAGTAGAATTTTAAAAATCCAACAACACTGGTTTGAAAGAAGAAAAATATTGTATTGTAATAAAATTACATTTAAGTCAGTATACTTTTGGAAAAAAATTTATTTCATATCACCTTGATCCTTTATGTCTTATTATAGGGACTGTTTCTTAAGAACTACATGTTATTTAATTAGAGTACCAAAACTTTTGATCAAATATCTAAGAAAAAATACAGAAATATATATACAGTATAAATAAAACTATAATAAATTGCTCATTAATAGTTTTTCTTTAAATGAAATTTGTCTTAAGATTTTAGAATTTGGTGGATAACGTGTGTGTGTGTGTGTGTGTGTGTGTGTGTGTGTTGTGTAACTGTTGTGACAGCAGATTTCCAACATCCACTGGTAAAGATTAAAGAAGATAAGAAGACTGCTGGGAATTTATTTGTATGAAGAACTTCTCAGGTTTGGAGTCATTGCATGAAGTTTTAGATTTTTTCTCTAGTACAGGATCTTTTTTCCCCTACTTTTAACAACTTTCTGCTGTTGCTTTATTTCCTTCACCTTTACACTGTCATTCTGTGCTCCATCTTATGAATCCATCACTAAATCTTATTTTCTTTTTAAGACACTTAATTTATTTAAGAACTTAGTGTATTGTAAAGATGATTTGCATTGGTTAGATTTCTTAGAAGGGATGATTCTATGTTCCCATTTTTGAAATTATTATTTTCAACTCTTGACCAATGCTTAGGACACAATCCAAATACTTACTTCACATCTCTATCCAAGGCTACTTCTACACACTTACCTTGCTTTAAAATGTGGACTCACTTCATGCATATAGTCAGTTGCTATAGCTTGAGTCTCACAAACCAAATTTTAAAATGACTCTAAGTATGATGGAAGTGCTTCTCATTTAAGATGACACTTAAGAAAACATTTTGACTCCCATGTAGACAACAGATTTGGAGAAGAGTGAGAATGTAGCAATTGTGGAATGGCATAAGTTGCCAAAAGTAAAGATGAAAGAAGGGGGAAGTTAAGATAATTTTGGAATTAGAATAAATAGTTCTTCAAGTAGGGCTGAAATTTGGAGAGAAGTGAGATTAATAATATCATAAGGATTGGTGGTGTTATTGTCTGGAAAAAACAGATGGCATTTATTGAGATGCATAAGAATGAGAGAGAAATACTTGGGAGCATATTATTTTTCTTCTAGCATTAGTGGGCAAACATGGGCTTTGGCAGACACGAGACTTTTGCAGTGCTCCAAGTGTCTGCCTGTGAATCAGCTATTTCACTGCTACACATTCTGTGATCATCCTCTAATGCTTCCTCTATTCCAACAACTGCCTAGTACCTTGGGAAGAAGCAGCAAACTGGGGAACCAACAGTGACTTTTTCTATCTTTGTGTATTCATTACTCAATGATTTTATAAACATCTAATTACCAGCATTTTTATAATGGTTTCAGTTTTATTAACACAACCTTGTCTTATTTTTCATCTCTATTCCTTAAAGCAGAAATGCATTAAAAGTGTTCCTACAGGAAATATGTAAAAAATTCCAATGATATTTCGTCTTGCAAATAGAGGTGGGAAATGGTGGCTTAATGACAGAATGCTTGCCAAGTATTTGGTAAAGTGTATAAATATATAAGCAGTCATATGCTATAATCAGAAAAAGAATGTATATATTTTGGAACTTATTTGGAGAATAATTATAAGAACAATTAAATTACCAGGTGTATTGGTTAATAATGCAGATTTTTTTCAATAAATGGAGTTACACATATGTTGATATATTTGTGATTTGATATGTGTGCTATTTTGTTGTATTGACAGCAAGCTTCAAAACTTCATATGTCAAATTTGCTGAAGGTTAACATCATAGGTATTTTTATGTTTAAAAAGGTCAAATTTCATGCTCCCCCAAAAAGAGCATTTATGGGAAGTTTTAATTCATTACTTTATTTTGAGAAAAAGTGCTGCTGAAAGTTATTGTATACTTCAGAAAGCTCATAATGAACATGCTCCATCTCAAGATACTTGTGAACACTGTTAAAGGCTTTAAAAGTGATGGTTTCGATGTGAAAGACAAAGAATGTCCAGGTCAACTGAAAAAGTTTGAAGACTACAGAAACTGGTTTGGCTCAGTTGATAGAGCTTCGGTCTGTGGACTGAAAGGTCCCAGGTTCAATTCTGGTAAAGGGCATGTATCTTGGTTGTGGGCACATCCCCAGTAGGGGGCGTGCAAGAGGCAGCTGATGGATGTCTCTCTCTCATCGATGTTTCTAACTCTCTATCCCTATCTCTTCCTCTCTGTAAAAAAATCAACAAAATATATTTTAAAAAAAAGTTTGAAGACCAACAATTACAAGCGTTATCAAATGAAGATGCATGTCAAATTCAAAAACAACTTGTAGAAAGATTAAACATTGCTCAGCAAACAATTTCCAATGATTTAGAAGAAATGTGAAAATTCTTAAAGGAAGGAAATTGGGTGCCACATAAACTGAATGAAAGAAAAATGGAAAACTGAAAAGTCATCAGTAAAATGCTGCTTCAACAGCATGAAAGAAAGCCCTTTTTTTTGCATCAAATTGTGACTGGTGATGAAAAGTAGATTTATTTTGAGAATCCCAAATGCACAAAATCATGGGTTGATCTAGGTCAGCCATCCATACCAACTGTAAGGCCAAATCACTTCAGAAAGAAGACAATTCTCTGTGTTTGGTGGGATCAGAAAGGTGTGGTGTATTATAAGCCTCTAAAACTAGGTGAAACCATTAATACTGATCACTATCTACAACAAAAAAATCAATTTGAACCATGCTTTGATTGTAAAATGACCAGTATGGACCAGAAGACACGGAAAAGTAATTTTGCTTTATGATGACACACCATCACACACTTCAAAACCAGTGAAAGACATGTTGAAAGATCTTGATTGGGAAGTATTAACCCACCCACTGTATTCACCAGATCTTGCTCCTTTAGATTACCACTTGTTCTGATTGATGGCACATGCACTTTCTGAGCAGCACTTCGAAATATACAAAGAGAAAAAATGGGTCTCTGAATGATTTGCCTCAAAACAAGAAAGGTTCTACTCGGACAGTACCCACAAATTACCTGAAATATGGGGGAAATGTGTATCTAGTGATGGACATTACTTTGAATAAAGCACTTTTGATGTTTCTCTTGAAATTATCATGTTTTCTTTGATGACAAAATCTGCATTATTAACTAGCATACTTGTTAATAAAGAGGTAATATGCAAATGTTGACTGTTACTCCAACACACAAGATTGCCACCCCATATAGTCAAAGATGGCTGTCTCCATGTGGATACAAGATGGCCACCACAAGATGGCAAGCAGGGGAGGGCAATTGTGGGTGACCAGGCTTGCAGAGTAGGGCAGTTGGGGGCAACCAGGCCTGCAGGGGAGGGCAGTTGAGGGGCACCAGGCCTTCAGGGGAGGGCAGTTTGGGGTGACCAGGCTGGCAAGGAAGGGAAGTTGAGGGCAATCGGGCCACCAGAGGAGGGCAGTTAGGGGTGACCAGGCCTGCAGGAGAGGGCAGTTAGGAATGATCAGGCCAGCAGGTGAGGGTAGTGAGAAACAATCAGCCTGGCAGGGGAGGGCAGTTGTGGGTGACCAGACATGCAGGGGAAGGCAGTTGGGTGGAATAGGCTGGCAGGAGAAGGAAGTTAGGGGTGACCAGGCTGGCAGGCAAGTAGTTAGGGGATGTTCAGGCTGATAGGCAGAACCAGTTAGGAGCAATCAGAGAGGCAGGCAGGTGAATGTGTGGGAGCCTATAGTTCTGGATTGTGAAAATGATATCCCATATCGGAGAGGGTGCAGGCTGGGCTGAGGGACAGCCTTCCCCCCATTCACGAATTTTGTGCACCTGGCCTCTAGTTAACTAATATTTATAGTTACTATAAACAGGCACTGTTTTAGATAGTGGGATACAAGTTTAAATAAAACAGAGTACTTAATACTCATTAAACTCACAATTAGATTTTAAGTAGTAACATAGAAACAGAATGACAGAGAATATGAGAGGATAGAGTTGGAATGAATTTTCAGCAAAGGCCTAACTGAACTGAAATACTGCATAGTGTATTATGTCCAGGCAATAATTGGACAAACCAAAAGTGGCAAGTCTAGAAGTCATGAGGTGGAAATTTGTTTGACTTATTCTAGACAACAAGAAGCTAAAGGTAAATTAACTATTATGAAAAATTGAAAGAGTAGTCAGATCTTATTAAATAATTTTCATGGTATTCTAAATACAGTGAAGGAAGCACTGGAATGTGTGAACAGTTGTTAGACTAGACACGGAGTAATGTAATTTAACTCACACATTAAAAGCATTCGTTTACTAGTGTTTAAGAGTCTGAAATGAGGCTCGTTTGGTACAGGAGTGAAACCAGAGACACTTAAGGATGACTTTGCAGGCAATCCTGCTTCATGGTATTGGAATTTGAATTAAATTGGTATTGAAATAGAAATAGTGAAAAGTGGCAGTTAAGACAAATTTTGAAGGTAGAGTAAAAAGATCTGTTCTGAGGAAAAGAGTAAATTATATTCAAATTTGGATCTGAGTAACAAGTTCAAAAATTGAATGATATTATTATTATATTCTAGTTCTGAAAGGTTTTAAAAATGTTATTACACATTTTCACAACAATACCATGGGAAATATTATTTGTTATCAATTTTTTTTGGATGAAAAACTGAGTTACAAATTAAAAAACAAAGCAGAGTAGAGATGAAGATGGTGGTTGACAGGACGGAGGTGAGGGAGAGGATCCGAGTGAGTGAAGTGGTGAAAGGGGAGTGTGTGGTGTGTGTATGAGTGACTGAGGACAGTCAGACCCTGCAGAAGTATCAGAGGCTGACAGACCAGTCTCTTCTAGTCAGGAAGCCCCTACTCTCACTCCAGGCACTCCCAGGGCTGTGGGGCTCGGGCACCAAGCCCACTCCATCTTGAAGGGGAGAGCAGTCTTATCTAGGAACTCAACATCCCCAACACTCAGAGTGGCCTTGAACACTGCTCAGAATCCTGCAGCAACACCAGCCAAAGTCCTGGGTGCCTCCCACACAGACATGCAGACCCTCAGACATCCACCTCCAAGGGCGCACAGCTCCCGCAGTAGAAACCACAACTACCCGCTCTCCAACTGCCAGATCCTGAACATTGCAGTCACACTGATCTAGCACTCAGGCCCACTGGGCCTGCCATCCCAGCAGGTGGCTCCCAAGGGCCTCTGTGATGCACTGCTGGACATACGTGTATCCAACTAAGGGTGCATGACCCTGGAAGCAGAAAGTCAGATTTCCTCTCCCCTGAGCCCACCACCCAGGCAGATGGCCCGAGCGTGCCTTTGTGAGCTGCTGCTAGGTGCCTTCATAGCCAACCAAGGGCACACAACCCCTGCAGCAGAAAGTGGGGCTTCTGTCTTCCCAGTTGCCAACTTTCAAGTTCCAGACATGGCAGTTGCACTGAACTCATGTGCAGCCCCCGGGACCCATTGACCTGGCAGGCAGGTGCTGGGTGTCTTTGTGAGCCACCACTGAGCACACAGTCCCTGCAACAGAAACTCAGAATTCCCCTTTCTCAGCTGCTGGCCCACAGACACCGTGGTAGTGCTGCTCCAGTGTATGGGCCTCATGAGCACACAGCCCCAGCAGACTGCTACAGGGCCCCTCTGTGAGCTGCCACTGGGCGTGTGCTTCTTCAACCAAAGGTGCTTATCTCCCTCAGCAGATTCCACAATTTCTCCCACCTGGCTATCTGCTTCTGGACACAGTGGTGAATTACTGAGGATTCTCCCCCTATATAAGGTCACATAGTTTTAGCCACAATTCACACAGACCTCAGCTGCTGGCTCCTGGACCCCCTCATGACTTGCAGAGGTAAACCACCTTGGCCAGACTACTATTGCCTCAACCACACACTACGGGAGTGCTGGCCCCCACCATCACGGGCTCTGGGACCCATGTAGTGAGTTGTAGAGAGAGGCTACCCCAGGAAGAGTCATGCAACACTGACTAAAGTCACAGTACCTGAGCCTCAGGCACACTTCCTCTCAGGGAACTCAAACTGAGCACATACCAATGAGACCTTAGACAACTCTTTCCACCAGAACTGGAACCATGATCACATTCACAACAGCTTGCACAATGAAGCTGGAGGTGAGTCACATTGACAAACCATCATGGCAAGATTTCATCCATGAATGAGAAAATATCATTCAAGATCCAACAATATCAGGATAACCCAAATACAGTGGTACCTTGAAATACGAGTGCCCTAACATATGAGATTTTTGAGATATGAGCCGTCGAGAGAGCGATTTTTGCTTTGAAATACGAGCAACATTTGAGATAGGATTAATTGCGCGGATTAGCCAGCTGCACAAGCCCCACCAGTTTACCGTGATTCGAACATCTCATAGTTTCCCACGCCTCAAGGTTACGGAACGAATTAAACTCATATCTCGAGGTACCACTCTAGCTCAACTAGGCAGATCCACTAGGTCACCAAACCCAGGGGATTTGAGAGACTTCAACACTGGGTCCCCAAAAGCACCATCTACATAGCACCACCTGCAGAAGAACCTGAGTAGCAAAGCAGTTGGATCTAAGACACAGAAACAATTAAAACATTATAGAAAAAAATGGAGATACAAAAACAAACAAACAAACAAAAAATCCTCAAAGGAAAGAAAGAGAAATCACCAGAAAAGGAATTAAATGAGATGAAGGCACATAACTTGTCAGAGAAAGAATTCAGAGTGATGGTTATAAGAATGCCCAAACATCTGAATGACAAATACACACAATTCAATGAGAATTATAAGGAGCTGAATGAGAATGTCACCCACATGAAAAGGAATCAAGATGAAATGAAGATTGACATATCTGCAATAAAGAACACAATGGAAAGGCTTCAAAATCAGTCTAGAAGAAGCTAAGTTATAAGTCAAGATAGAAAACATAAAAATACAGTAGCAACTGGAAAAAAAAACTTAAAAATCAGGAGGAGAGTCTAAGGGAGCTTTGGGATGAAATGAAACAAAATAACTTTGCATAATAGGGGTGTCAAAAGGAGAGAAAGTAAAGCAAGGTATAGAAAACCTGTTTGAAGAAATAATGACAGAAAACTTCCCTAACTTTGGGAAGAAAAACACCACACAATCAAAAGAGCACATAGAGTCCCAAACATGATGCATCCAAAAAAGACCAACATTAAGACACATCATAATTAAATTGGCAAATATCAATGACAAAGTGGAAATCCCAAAGAGTGCCAGAGAGAAACAGAAAGTTACCTACAAGGAATCTCTCATTAGAATATTAACTTATTTCCCAACAGAAACACATCAGACCAGAAAGAAATGAAATGAAAAATACTAAGTAATGCAAAGTAAGAGACTAAATCCAAGAATACTATACTCAGCCAGGCTATCAATCAAAACTGAAGATGAAATCAAGAGCTTCACAGACAAAACAATGGCTAAGGGAGTTTATTACCACCCACCAAGCAATGCAAGAAATTTTAAAGGGACTGCTGTAAAAAGAAGAAATGGAAAGGGAAGAAGGAACACAGGCATAAAGAATAAAAATAGCAACTATCCAGTACCTATCAATAATAACCTTAAACATAAATAGATTAAATGCTCCAATCAAAAGACATAGGGTAGCTGAATGGATAAGAAAACATGGTCCATATATATGCTCTCAACAAGAGGCTCACCTCAGAACAAAGGAATCACACAGACTGAAAGTGCAGAGATAGAAAAAAAATTTTCCATGCAAATAAAAATGGAAAAAAAAAAAAAAGCTGGGGTAGCAATACCTACTTATACCGGACAAAATAGATTTCAAAGTGAAGGCCATAACAAGAAATAATGAGAGCCACTTCATAATACTAAAGAGAGCGATTCAACAAGAGGATATAATAATTCTGGTAAACATATATGTAACCAATGCAGAAGTACCCAAATACATTATATATATATATATATATATATATATATATATATATATATATATATATATATATATATAATATGTCAAGGGAGAGATCAACAACAATACAATCATAGTATTAGGGACTTTAATACCCAATTGACATCACTGGATAAATTCTCTAAATAAAAAATCAGCAAAGAAAAAAAAATCCTAAATGACTCACTAGATCAGATGGACTTAATTGATATCTTCAGAACATTTCACCACAAAGCTATAGAATATACATTCTTCTCAAGTGCACATGGGAGATTTTTAAAGATAGGTCACAAATTAGGACACAGGCAAAGTCTCTTTAAATTCAAGAAAATAGAAATTATATCAAGCATCTTCTCATAACAGAATGGCATAAGATTAGAAATCAACTATAATAAAAACAATGAAAAACAATGAAACACTTGAAGGCTAAATAGCATGCTATTAAACAATTATTGGGTCACCAAAGAGATAAAAAAAATAAAAATAAAAAGCATCCTGGAAATGAATGACAATGAAAATACAACAATCCAAAATCTATGGGAGATAGTCCTAAAGGGAAGTCATAGGATTACAGGCCTCCTCAAAAAAAAAAAAAAAAAAAAAATGGTAATAAATTATCGAACCCTGCATCTTAAAGAATGAGAAAGAGAACACCAAGAAAAGTCCAGAGTAAGCATAAGGAAGGAAATAATAAAGATCAGAAGAGAAATAAACAACACAGAGTCAAAAAAAAAAAAATCAGCCGAGACCGGTGTGGCTCAGTGGATAGAGCGTTGGCTTGTGGACTGAAAGGTCCCAGGTTCGATTCTGGCTGGGGGTATGTACCTTGCTTGCGGGCACATCTGCACAGTGGGGTGTGCAGGAGGCAGCTGATAGATATCTCTCTCTCATCGATGTTTCTGACTTTCTATCTCTCTCCCTTCCTCTCTGTAAAAAATCAATAAAATATATATTTTTTAAAAATCAATGATACCAAGAGCTGGTTCTTTGAAAGGATAAACAACATGGATGAACCTTGCTGAAACCAGTTTGCTCAGCGGGTAGAGCATCAGCTTGCAGACTAAAGGTTCCTCAGTTTGATTCCAGTCAAGGGCATATACTTTGGTTGAGGGCACATCCCCAGTAGGGGGTATGCAGGAGGCAGCTGATCAATGTTTCTCTCTCATGGATGTTTCTAATTCTCTATTTCTCTCCCTTCCTCTCTATGAAAAATCAATAAAAATATATTTAAAAAAAAGATTGATGAGCCTCTAGCCATGCTTACCAAGAAACAAGAAGAGAGGACTCAAATAAACAAAATCAGAAATGAAAGAGATGAAGTAACAACCGACCCACCAGACATACAAAGGATTTTAAAAAAATTACTATGAGTAACTCTATTCCAAAAAAATTAGACAGCCTAGATGAAATGGACATATTCTTAGAAAAATACAAGTTTCCAAAACTCAACCAGGAAGAATAAAAAAACCTGAATAGGCTGATAACTACTGCTGAAATTAAAACAGTAATCAAAAAACTTCCAGCAAATAAAAACCCTGTACCAGATGGCTTCTCAGGGGAGTTTCACCAAAAATTCAAAGAAGATCCAACACCGATCCTCCACAGACTATTCCAAAAAGTTCAAGAGGGAGGCACACTTCCAAGCTCTTTCTATGAAGCCAGCATTACTCTAAACCAGATCAAGACATTACAAAGAAAGAAAATTACAGGCCAATATCCTTGATGAAGTTAATGCTAAAATCATCCACAAAATTCTAGCAAATTGGATCCAGCATCCTATATAATAAAAGTGTAACAGGCAAATTGACCCTAGTGCCTGAACGACCAGGAATGACCGGTCTCTATGATGCACACTGACCACCAGGGAGCACACGCTCAATCCAGTAGTTTCCCCCTGGTGTGTCCCCAGGGGCCCTCAGCTCAGCCACAAGCCAGACTGACTGGCTGCTAGCACAGGGCTGATGGTGACAACCTCTTCCACCTCCTTGGCAGCATTAAGGATGTGCAACAGCGACATCCTCTAAGGCAGTGGTTCTCAACCTTCCTAAGGCCGCGACCCTTGCATACAGTTTCTCATGTGGTGGTGACCCCCAACCATGAAATTTTGCTACTGTAATGCATCGTGATGTAAATATCTGCATTTCCTGATGGTCTTAGGCGACCCCTGTGAAAGGGTCGTTCAACCCCCAAAGGGTTCGCGACCCACAGGTTGAGAACCACTGCTCTAAGGGCTCCTGGGCTACCAGAAGAAAGTTTGACTGCTAGGTTAGGCCCAACCCAGTGGGAGCAGGCCTAAGCTGTCAGATGGACATCTAAGGGGTCTCGAACTGTGAGAGGGTACAGGCCAGAGTGAGGGACACACCAAAGTGCAGGAATTTTCATATACTGGGCCCCTAGTTACATTAGAAAGATCATACACCATAACCAATTGGTATTTATTTCAGGGATACAAGGCTGGTACAACATCTGCAACTCAATAAATGTGATACATTACTTAAACAAACAAATTGAGAGACAAAAATCACATAATCATATCAATTGATGCAGACAAATGCAACATCCCTTCCTGATAAAAACTCTCAGAAAAGTAGGAATACAGGGATCATACTTCAACATAATAAAAGTGTATATGACAAACCTACAGCAAATATCATACTCAATGGGAAAAAAAAACTAAATTTATTTCCTCTAAGAATAGCAACAAGACAGGGATGCTCACTCTCACCACTCCTGATGAACATAGTACTGGAAGTGCTTGTCATAATGACACAAGAAGAAGAAATAAAAGGCATCCAAATTCTAAAAGAAGTAAAATTGTCATTATTCACAGATGACATGATATTGTATATTGAAAACCTAATAGACTGTATCAAAAAACTACTAGACTTAATAATTGAATTCAGCAATGTAGCAGGATGCAAAATTAACACACAGAAATCTATAGCTTTTTTATACATGAATAATGAACTTATAGAAAAAGAAACTAAAAAACAATCATATTTACCATTGCAACAAAAAAATTAAGATACCTAGTAATAAATTTAACCAAGTAGGTAAAGGACCTGTACTCAGAAAATTATAGGAAAGTAAAAAAAAAGAGATAGAAGAATACATAAACAAAAGGAAAGACATACCATGTGCATGTGTTGGTAGAATCAACATCAGCAAAATGCCCATATCACCCAAAGCAATCTATAATCAATGCAATCCCCATTAAAATGCCAATAGCATATTTCAAATACCTAGAACAAAGTCTCCAAAAATTCATCTGGAATACAAAAAAGATCCCATATAGCTTCAGTAAACTTGAGAAAGAAGAACAATGTTGGAGGGATCAAAATACCAGATATCAAGCTATGATATAATGCCACAGTTCTCAAAACTGCCTGTTACTGACATGAGACATATAGACCAATGGAACAGAACAGAGAACCCAGAAATTGACCCAAGCCAATCCATTATGCTCAATTAATATTTGACAAAGGAGGCAAGATAATGCTTTGGAGTGAAGGCTGTCTCTTCAATAAATGGTGTTGGGAAAATTAGACAGATTCATGCAAAAAAGAAAAAAAGAAAGAGTGAAACCAGATCGCAAACTTATACCATACATAAAAATAAACTCAAAATGGATAAAGGGCTTTAACTTAAGATGGGAAACCATAAATATTTTTGAAGAAGCCATAGTTAGCAAAATAGCAGACATATGTCAAAGCAGTATCTTCATGGATACATCTACTATGGCAATGGAAACTAAAGAGAAAATAAACAATTGGGACAACATCAAAATAAAAGGATTCTGCACAGCAAAAGAAACCAGGAACAAAACAACAAGAAAGCCCACTGCATGGAAGAACATATTTGCTAATGTTATTACCGATAAGGGTTTGATCTCCAAAATGTATAGGAAACACATACAACTTAACAAAAGGAAGATAAGCAATCCAATCAAAAAATTGGCAAAGAACCTAAATAGACACTTTTCAAAAGAGGACATCCAGAAGGCCACGAGACATATGAAAACATGGTCAAAGTCAGTAATCATCAGAGAGATGCAAATCAAAACAACAATGAGGTACCATCTCACACTTGTCAGAATGACTATCATCAACAAATTAACAAACAAGTGCTGGCAAGGATCCTCTTAAACTGCTGGTGGGAAGGCAGATTGGTGCAGCCACTGTGGAAGACTGTATGAAATTTTATCAAAAAGTTAAAAATGGAACTTCCATTTGATCCAGTATTCCCACTTGTAGAAAAATTTCCAAGAAAACAGAAACCCCAGTCAGAAAGGATATACTAGTATACACCCTATGTTCATAGCAGCACAATTTACCAAAGCTAAGATGTGGAAACAGCCTAAGTCCACATCAGAAGATGAGTGGATTAGAAAACTGTGGCACATCTACACAATGGGATAATATGTTGCTCTAAAAATTAAGGAATTCTTACCATTTGCAACAGCATAATGGAACTGAAGAACATTATGCAAAGTGAAATAAGCCAGTCAAAAAAACATAAATATCACATGATATTACTCATCTGTGGAATATAATGAATAATATAAACTGATGAATAAAAACAGATCCAGAGATAGAGAAGCATCAAATAGACTGTCAAAGTTCAGTGGAATGTGTGTGTGAGAGGGTAAGAAATCAACCAACAGACTTGTATGCATGCATATAAGCATAACCAATAGACACAGACACTGGTGAGGAGAGGGGAATGAGCTGGGGCAGTGGGGTTGGATGTGTGAGGTCAATGGGTGAAAAAGGAGACATATGTAATACTATATGTAATATTTAAAAAACAATAAAAAAAACACAACAAAACAAAGGAAAAAAAAACCTGATAATAGTGGAGAAAGAAGAAAGTTCTCTCAGGAAGAAAGTTATTTAAAAACTAAGGCCCAGTGCATGAAATTCAATCATGGAGGAGGATGTACCTCAGCCCAACCTGCACCCTTTCCAATCTGGGACCCCCTGAGGGAGGTTCAACTGCCCGTTTAGGCCTGATCCTCTGTGGATCAGGCCTAAACGGGCAGTTGAACCTCCCTCTTACAACCCAGGACTGCTGGTTCCCAACCACTTGCCTACCAGTCTAATTATTACCTAACAACTCCCTTGTCAGCTGGATAGATACCTAACTGCTCCCCAGCTGGCCAAATTGCCTCTAACTGCCCTCTCCTGCCATCCTGGTCACCCCTAACTGCCATTTCCTACCAATCTGGTTGCCCTAACTGTCCTCCACTGCAAGCCTGGTTGCCCCTAACTTCTCTCCCTTGCCAGCCTATTTGCCCCTAACTGTTCTCCCCTGCAGGCCTGGTAACCCCTAACTGTCCTCCCCTGCATGCTTGGTCCCCCTCAACTGCCCTCCCTTGCAGGCCTGGTCCCCCCCCAACTGCCCTCCCCTGTAGGCCTAAATTCCCCCACAACTGCCCTCCCCTGCAGGCTGGGGTCTCCCACAACTGACCTTTCTGCAGGCCCAGTTGCCCCCAAGTTCCCTCCTTTGCCAGCCTGGTCTCCCTAACTACCCTCCCCTGCAGATTTGATCACCTCCAACTGCTTTCCCTTGTAGGCCTGGTCCCTCCCAATTGCCTTCCCTGGCTGGCCATCTTGTGGTGGCCATCTTGTGTCCAGAGGAGGCAGCCATCTTGGACCACATGGGGGCAACTATGTTGTGTGTTGTGATGGTCAATTTGCATATTACTCTTTTATTAGATAGGATGTAATATTAATTGGGTGTTTACAGTAGGTTAGCCACTATTCTAAATTGTACATGGGCATAAATCTATTCAATACTCATAACAGTCCTGATAGTTGCATTACTATTATAGGTTATTATAATAACAATAAAAATTATTTTTGAAATCATCATCTGAGGATATGTTTATTGATTTTAGAGAGGAAGGAAGAGAGCGAGAAAGAGAGAGAGAGAGAGATAGCATAACTAGTAAGTGACAGAGTTAAATCTGCAGACATTACTGAGATTTTAGGGACCATACTCCTAATCTCTGTTCAATTCATTGTTATTGCTTGGTTGCCTGCTGATCTGAGTTAAAATTGGATTCTATTGTTACAAAATATATAATTTTGTCACAATAATGTTGTAATATGTTAGCAGTGGTAATAAAATGCCAATGCAAATGCTTAATTTTGACCCAATATATCTAAGGCATTCATGGAAACTTGTCCTCTGACATATAATTTCTATGTATAAATCAGGAAATTATTGAATTCATATTACTGTGAAGGGAAGCATAAACATATGCAATACAAGGTACATCAGTACATTGCCTTATTTTTGTTTAAAAATAAACAAATGATGCTAACAACACAATTTTATGACCTATTTTGTACATTCATAGAAATACTTGCAATTTGCATTGTTTGTCTCTTAACTTTTCAGTTTCTGAAGAATCTAGTTGATTATATGTAGTTGTGAATAAGCCTGAAATTACCCTTGACATTTCTCTTGTCTCATTTCTTTTTATTCAAGTGTGGAAGTTATGAGGAGTTCTCATTGCTTGATGTTAAGATTATATACCTCCTATATTGTGTTTTTCTTGACTATTCTCATTTTTAAGATTGTGTATGTTTACTTACTATCATAAAATCATAAATATTGAAATAAAAATATAAATCACAAAATGTCAAGAATATTAAAAGAAATGGTCTGTTATCTCCCAAGTTGAAGAGGAGACATTCACATATATTTTAAAACCTACAGAAAATAAGCTTAAATATCACATCACATTTTTTATTTATTTACTTTTATTTTTGATAATCCTCACCAGATGATATTTCCCCATTGGTTTTTAGAGAGAGTGGAAGAGAGAGGAAAAGAAAGAGAAAGAAACATCAGTGTGAGAGAGACACATCATTAATTGGTTGCCTTCTGCATGCACCCCCTGACTGGGACTGGGAATCGAGCCTGCAACCGAGGTATGTTCTCTTGACCAGAATCAAACTTGGGATCCTTCAGTCCTTCTGTCCACTAGCTAGGATTCACATCACAATATTATACAGTACAATGAAAATATACTATTTCGGAGTGGTAGGTGAATTAAATTGGGAAAAATAAGTCGTCTAACTAGCTAGGGTTCACATCACAATATTATACAGTTCAATGAAAATATACTCTTTTGGAGGGGTTGATGAATTACATTGGGAAAAATAAATGGTCAAGATAGCCCATGCCAATCTTGTTTTTACTGGATGTTTTTCTATATTGTATTTGTGTTTCAAGAGTAGTCTATATTTCAAGTAAAAATGTCAAAATCTTTTATAAACTGAGCATTTTACAATAATTTATAATAATAAAAGTGTAATATGCTAATTAGACCAGACAGCTAAACGACTTCCTGGAAATCTTTCCATATGACCTTCCAGACAAAGCCATGGCTGCAAGGGTCAAGCCCCTTAAATGAATTTTGTGCATTGGGCCTCTACTATTAAATAATATTGTGAACATTAACAAAAATGTTTCAGTGCTAAATGTGTGCAAGTACTAGTCTAGGTTTTATCTTGTTCAATTTTCACACACACAAAAAAAATCTGTTGGGTAAGTGCTATTATTTACACAAAAAGACTAAGTAACTGGTCTAGGGTTGCCAAAATTGAACTCAGTGTCCAATTTCCTAAACCTGAAAATCCACCATCTGAAGATAGAAATTTATTTTGCTTTCCTCTATTTTCTTCCAATCATTAAAATTATACCTAACACTTACCAAGTGTTAGTTATGTTATAAGCACATGAGTTTTCTTATTCAATCCTCTCCACAAGCAGAAGGAGACATTATTATTCTCAATTATAAATGAGGAGACTGAGCCTTAGAGAATTATGAAAAAACAACAACCTGCAAGAAAGTCAGGAAATACTATCACAGCTTATATTCAAATTCAGGCAATCAAATCACTGAGCCCATATTTAAATACTTTCTTCTCCTGCTTCCCGATAGTATTTATATAGTTACATTTGTATACTGGTTTAAATATAGTATTACATACTACATAGCATGTAGTATTTTATGATTCTATATTTGGTCTAATATTATACATATTTTCTTTATTAATATATAGTAGGCAGTTAATTTATAATTCAGTTATAATTCTTAGAGTTGATAATCCATAATTTTCTTATTTTTTTTGATGCCCAATGATGTAGGAAACTTTCATTCTAATAGAGTTCATAAACCAAAAAAAATATTCAGCTTCTAAGATCTACTTTCAAATATCTCACTTTCTATACTTATTGGCATTTAAAGAAATGCATATATTTTTTGGTTTCTCAGAACAAACCGCTGCTTCATATGTACGTGAGCATTATCATTAGCCTTGACCAACATACATCTATGAGTTCTTCATACAAAAGCTACATATATACTCACAACATACACATAGAGATACTTGAAAATAATATTGTTATTCACATTAACACATATGCTTTTTTTTCTCTTTGGTGGATATCTGAATCCAAAAACATCAGGATGGTAATAGGAGTTGAGGGAGAATAGCTTAGTAGAGAAAGAAAAAGAAAATTTTTTGTTCGTTTGTTTGTTTGTTTTTTATTAATCCTCACCTGAGGATATTTCTTTTATTAATTTTTAGAGAGTGGAAAGAAGGGGGAGAGAAAGAGAGAGAGAGAAAGATTAATGTGAGAGAGAGACACATTGATTGGTTGCTTCCCACATGATCCCCAATAGGTGCTGGGGATTGAGCCTGCAACCCAGGTATATGTCCTTGACCAAAATCAAACCCATGACTCTTCAGGCTCTAACCACTTAGCAACCCAGCTAAGGCAAAAATATGTTTTGAAATTGTAGACTAATTTTAGTTTCTGTATCTCATTGGACAAGTTTCTTAGCTGCTCTAAATTCAAGTTTTACAATTTTTTATCTTAAGACTTTTTTTACACTATTAAAATTATTGAGACCTCAAAGCATTTTTGTTCATATGGAATACATAGGCTGATAATTCTCATATTTAACATTCTTTACAATATATTTTATTGACTTTCAGAGAGAGAGAGAGGAAGAGAAAGAGAGAGGAAAAGAGAAACATTGGTGTGAGAGCAGAAAATTGGCCAGCTGCCTCCTGCACATCCCAGGGGATCAAGCCCACAAACTCTGCATGTGCCCTGACCAAGACTCAAAACAGCAATCTTTTGGTACGGAGGAAGACCTCCCCAGCCAACTGAGCCACACCAGCCAGGGCTTTCAATTTAAAATTAAAACTGATAAATATTTAACATAATTAGTTAATTCATTTTAAATTACAATAATAAACCTATTACCTTTTATTTTTTTAATATATTTTATTCATTTTTTACAGAGAGGAA